>JAXQQM020069572.1:0-90000 GCA_034641835.2 Pinus albicaulis | reverse complement strand
AAATTGGAACCTTATTTATATGTTAACAGTCTCCATGATAAAGTGGAAGTAACTTCAGCATTAAGAATATTGTTAGGGTTGAGAATTTCCATCACCATAAATTTAGGAAAGTTGTTGAGATTGAGAAAGGGTTTATGCTTGATATAGTTATTGATATAGTTATATAAATACTTATTTATTATTACAGTCATTTATTAGGTTTGATGTTTTTTAGGTTTCTTCATTTATTTTGTTAATTTATAATTATATATTTTGAATAATATTTCTTATGTTGACAAAGTTTTACTCTATATTTGGCTTTTTTTAATTATGTATTTAGTATTATTTTTATTTATACGTCCATTTTATTTTTTTAGTCTTTATTTATTATTTTGTTATCTTATATTATTTTTATGATGGTGTTTGATATGTTTTCTTTTATTTATTTTTTGGTTGTTTTTATTTTGAGGGTTGATGGTGTTTGTCATTTTCAATGTCTAATTTTATGGATTTAGATTTATAAAATGTGTAATATTCATTTTAATATTTCTTTAGCATCTATTTTTCCATTTATTATAGGCATTCAATGTCGGTTCTATAATTTCCTATGTGATTTCGGGGAAGATCTATTATACTATGATATGGATCATAGAAGTTTACACTCTCAAATTTTGTCACATGTTTTTTTAAATGTAGATATGTTTATGTTATTTTTTTTAATTGATGGTAATAATAATTGAAAATAAAGTTATATTTTAGCTAATTTTAATAACTTTTTTGAATTTAGCAAAGATAAATTTTTTGATGAGTATAATGGATGAATCATTATTTACATTCACCAACCATTTAATATATATGACTGCACCGTATGAGTAATTATTAATAATATAACTTGTATTATAGCATTTTCCTTGTTTGTTGCATAATTAAAATTAAAGTTTTTTCAAATTAATTTTCAAGCCCCCTCACCATGAAAGTCTTCAAATCCTATTCCCTTTTTAACATCTTTGTTTTACTATTTTGAATTTGTTGAGAAAGTCTTCAAATCCTCTTCCTTTTTAACATCTTTGCTTTACTATTTTGAATTTCTTGAAACTTTGTTGTTTTCTTACTAGAGACCGTACCCTTGTTATGAAATTTGACAATTTATTCACGCTTTAAATATTTGAAAATAAAAATTAGCCATACAATAATTAACAATTTGCTGTTATGAGAAAATTATTATAAAATTAATAGATGACATAAAACTATATTAAAAAGAAATAACATTAAATTAATGTAATTAAAAATATATCAATTTTTGAAATATAATTTATTTAAACAAAAATTACAAAATTAGTATATTAAAGATATATCGCACTTTTTTTAAATACAATTTATTTAAATGAAAATTAGATCTTAAATTTAATCCATCATAAGTTTACTTTAAAAGAAATATATTTACTTATATTAATTCACCAACGTAGTTATCCTTTCCTCAAACCTATCTCAATTGTAATTGTAACGGATAGGCATGTCCATGAACTTTAATAAAAACGTAACGCATAGGCATGTGCACGAACTTTAGTAAAAACGCACGAGTTTCATAACCTAACCAGATTGAAACGTTTTACTATGTTCATTCAAATAATTTTGAATTTGAATTTTGAATGACGGATTAGAAAATTGGGAGAACCGTTGGATGCCAAGAAGAATAATATGAGAGGGCAACCACCACCATCTACCAAAACGGTCCAATTGAAATTTAGTGGAACAACGTGTAATTTTTAAGCTGAAAGTGGAACATGTGTCACCGTTTTAGTGGAGGAAACAACTGAAAGATTTAGTGGAACAACGTCTAATTTTTAAGCTGAACGTGGGACATGTGTCAACGTTTTAGTGAAGAAAACAACTAAAAGCCAATGCCCGCTTTTTATCCACTACTTGCATTCTGGAAAAAGATAAAAATGATCGAAGTTGTCCCGAGCTTTCCAATTATGTGAAATGCCATGGTCGATCAGGTGTTTGATCTGTGGGAGGGTTCGTTTTACGGTGTGATGGACTGCGGCTATTCTCTCTGGTAGTTCTTCGCTTCTCTGTGGTAGGTTTTCGCTTTTTTCATTTTTTCTAGAGTCTATTTATCGATAGATTCATTTAGAAATTTGTTTGATCAGAGGATTCTTCTCTCGCACATGTTCTTGTGTTGTCTCGGTTTATGTGTGTTGGGATGTGTGTATTGTGTATGTGGGGAGATGGCATGAATGGCATTGGCAAATTTTTAAGTTCTTTTGCTCGATGGGGTTCAGAGCCCGTTTATTTTATTTTATTTCATCTTTGATCTTTTATTTTATCTGTAGATGGTGTTTGAGTTCGATTTAAGGATATGTTTGATCGATATTTAACGGTTAACGGGTAGGTTTTTGCAAGATCTGATTTCTTGAGTGCTTTTTTTTCTTATTTTGCATTTTCTGGTACTTCTGGGTCTAAAAGCCAAGGTTATTTTCTGGTACTTCTGGTTCTAAAAGCCAAGGTTATTATTGATTAAGGTGTTTTTAAATGTCTCTCTTCTAGCTTTCTTTCAAAGAACAACAAAATTGTTTTGAAATTCATAATTTATTTCCTCAAAACTAAGTTTACATTGAGATTGATCTTGTTTCTTTATATTCAAAAACATAAGCGTGCATCTTGGATTTTATTTTATTTTATTTTATGTTATTTTTCTAAATTTGTGAAAAACGTAAACTATCTGCCATCGCTGAGAAAGCTTTAGTGTGAAGTTTTTCTTTCTTCTCATTTATTTCTACGCGAGAAAAACAAAGTCTAGTTTCTTTTTTTTTAAATCCACCTTTACACTCAAATGGCTCTATATAATGTTTACTGAATTTGATGTAGCTTATGTAAGAAAAATTATTCATACAATATTATTTGATTCGCGAAGGTGTAGCAGATACCCGAAGATGCAGCAGATGAAAAATGTCTCATTATTTATTTGCAGTTGCTGGTATTTGCGGTCCTCAAAGCCAGGTTAGTATTAATTAGGTTAAGGTGTTTTTAAATGTAGACTTATTTTTGAAGTATTGATTATATATTAATTTTATTAATAATTTATATTTCGTGGGAACTAATTATATATTAATTTTTTTCAAAAAATTTATTTCCTTGGAACTAATTAAAAGTGAAGTTTGCATCACTTTTTTGATTTAAATGTGTGAAAAATTTGAGCTGCGTGTTTTTGCTAAGAAACTTTAACTGTGCAACTTTTCTTTCCAGCCATTTATTACTACTATGAGAAAAACAACATCTAGTTTCTTTTATTAAAGGCTACCTTTATAGTAAAATGCCTCCAAAATTGTTATGCAATATTATAGTATATTATGTTTAAAATGTAAATATTTCTATTCGTTTCATATTACTATTCAATTTTGTTTGCTTTCTTGTTCTTTAAGTTGTTATAAAGCTTTAGAAGCTAGTCACAAAGACGGTATTGTTATTACATTTTTTCTAAGGCTATTTGTCTTTACAATATATGTTAAAGTGGGTTTTTATATGTATATTGGTTTTTTTAGAGTGTGATTGAGAGGGAGGGAGCAAGATGGATAGAGAAAGGGAGAGACAGAGAGAGAGGGAGAGAGAGGGAGAGGGAGGGAGGGAGAGAGGTGGTATGATGGGGAGAAAGAGAGAGAGAGAGAGAGAGAGATATTGAGAGGAGGGAGAGAGGGAGAGGGAGGTGGGGGAGGAGGAGGAGGATGAGAGAGAGAGAGAGAAAGAGAGAAAGAGAGAAAGAGAGAGAGAGAGACAAAGATGGAGGGAGAGAGAGGGGAGAGAGAGGAAGAGGGAGGGAGAGAATGAGGTGGCGAGGGAGGGAGGGAATGAGGTGGCGAGGGAGGGAGGGAATGAGGGGTCAGGGAGGGAGGGAATGAGGGGGGGGGCGATGGGGAGAGAGGGAGAGTGAGATATAGAGAGAGGGAGAAAGAGAGAGATGTAGGGAGTGAGAGAGGGAGGGATAGAGATTGAGGGAGAGATAGGGGGAGGAAGGGAGGGAGAGGGAGAGGTAGAGAGAGAGAGAGAGAGGGAAAGAGGGGGGGAGAGAGAGATGGGAGGAGAGGGAGAGGGAGAGAGATGGAGGGAGGGAGAGAGAGAGGGAGATAGGGTGAGGGAGAGAGAGAGGGGGGGGAGGTAGAGAGAGAGGGGGGAGAGGGAGAGATATGGAGGAGGGAGAGATGGGGTAGAGAGGGGGAAGAGAGTGGGAGAGAGAGAGCAAGAGCGAGAGGGAGAGGGAGAGGGAGAGAGATTTATGGAGAGAGGGAGGGAGGGACGGAGGGAGGGAGTGAGAGAGGGAGGGAGGGAGAGGGGGGAGAGAGAGATGAGGGGAGGGAGGGAGGGATGGAGGGAGGGGAGAGGGGGGAGAGAGAGAGGAGGGGAGATGGAGAGGAAGAGGTAGGGAGAGAGGGAGGGAGAAAGAGAGGGAGCTATGGTGAGGGAGAGAGAGGTAAGGGCGGAGAGAGAGGGATAGGAAGTGAGAGAGAAAGAGAGGGAGGGGAGAGAGAGATAGAGAGGGGGGAGATAGATAGGGAGAGGGAGAGATATGGAGGCATGGATAGAAGGGGGAGAGAGGGAGAGAGGGAGAGAGGGGGGGAGGGAGAGAGAGAGATAGAGGGAGAGAGAGAGAGGGGGAGAGAAAGAGGTAGAGACATGGGAGATAGATAGGGAGAGGGAGAGGGAGGGAGAGGGAGAGGGAGAGATATCGAGGCAGGGATAGAGGGGGGGGGGGGGAAGAGGAGGAGAGATAGAGTGAGAGTGAGAGTGAGAGGGAGAGGGAGAGAGATGGAGGGAGTCAGGGAGGGTGGGAGAGAGGGAGGGAGGGAGGGAGGGAGGGAGAGTGAGGAAGATGTAGATGGAGAGGGAGAGGTATAGAGAGAGATAGAGGGAGAGAGGGAGAGACAAGGGGAGAGACAGAGGGAGGGAGATGTAGATGGAGAGGGAGAGGTGTAGAGAGAGATAGAGGGAGAGAGGGAGAGACGAGGGGAGAGACGGAGGGGGGGGGGGAGAGAGAGAGAGAGAGAGAGAGAGAGAGAGAGAGGGGTGGGAGGGAGGGAGGGAGAGGGAGGAAGAGTTGTAGTAGAGAGATAGAGAGAGAGGGGAGAGAGGAAGGCAGAGGGAGAGGGAAGGCGGGAGAGAGGGGGAGAGTGAGGGAGAGAGAGTGTGACGAATGTTGAGGGAGAGAGAGGGAGAGGGAGATAGAGGGAGATCGAGGGAGAGGGAGAGGGATATAGATATATATATATATATATATATATATATATATATATATAAAGAGAGCGAGAGGGAGATAGAGAGAGACAAAGAGGGAGGAATGGAGGGAGAAATTGGGTGGAGAGAGAGAGAGAGGGGGGAGGCAGGAAGGGAGATGGAGAGGGAAGGAAGGAGAGAAGAGGAGAGTGAGGGATAATGAGGGAGAGAGAGAGAGAGAGTGAGGGATGGAGGGAGGGGAAGCGAGGGAGAGATATGGAGAGGGGGAGATGGAGGGGACATAACGAGAGGGAAAGAGAGAGAGAGAGGGTGAGAGGGAGAGGGAGAGAGAGAGAGAGGGAGGGGGAGTGAGGGAGAGATATTGAGAGGGCGAGATGGAGAGGGACAGAGCGAGAGGGACAGAGAGAGAGAGGCTGAGAGGGAGAGAGAGGGAGAGAGAGAGAGAGAGAGAGAGAGAGAGAGAGAGAGATAGTAGTTCTATAAATGGTTGAAAAATAATTTGAGAGAGAGGGATTTATAATTCTGTTTAATTGCTTGCACTATATGCATTTATTTTAGTGTAGATGATGATTTCTAATTCTAATTTATTTATTGAAATAGATGTATTTATTTTTAGTGTATATGGTGATTTCTAATCCTATTTTATTGATTTCATTATATGGGCGGAAACGTGAAGCTGGGTTACACTTTTGTGAGAATCGGGGGCCGAATTTTTTTTTCAACAATAGTTCGGCCGAACATTTTTCAAAGTTCGGCTGAGCTTTGTAAGATTTCAGCTGAATTTTCTTATAAAGTTCGGCCGAAATTTGTAAGAGTTCGACTGAACTTTCTTATAAAGTTCGGTCGAACTCGTGATTCCATTTAGATTGATGGCACACTGACGTCGCGAGCAAACAGAATTTTTTCCGGAGATTGGAAAACCGACAACAAAAGTTCAACTGAACTTCTAAAAAATTTTGGCCGAACTATGAGTTCGGCCAAAATTTTACTTTTAAAATAGTTTGGCCGAACTATTTTCTATAAATAAATTTCCCGCGAAATTTTATGGTTTATTGTTTCATTGTTCACATGGTTTTACTGTGGTTTATCGTTTTCGCTGTGTTCACGTTGTTGTTGCTGCCGTCGGGTTGGTGCTCCTGCCGTCCACGCTCATCGACTTCGTCGGGTAAGTCTCCATACGCCCGCGAAATAATTTTTTTGCATTGAAATAAAAAAAGGTGTCTGTATTTTATTAAAAGTCTGTGTATTAAAATGTCTGTGTTTTAAATGTCTGTTTTAAATCTTGATACCTTGCAATGTTCCAGGCAAAGAAACCCTGTCATATCAAATTTCCAATGGCCCTCCTAAAACCTTGTGAAACATCAAGGTTCCACCTACATTTATGCTAAGTCTGTCTGGTGCTTGTAATTTTCCTTTCCTCTAGACATGGGAGACTGCAGTCAATATGACAATGTATCAGTCAATTGAATCATTTGAGAATAAGGGATATTCACAAGAGTTTTGAAAGAACTTCCCATAATTTTTGTATATATTTTGATCAATTATGAACCTCCTCAATTATAAACTGAGATGTTTGAACTTATACAAATAAAAATGAGATGCCTCGCAAGATTTCCAACAAGGTGTTCATTCTGAAAGTAGCTTCCTAATGGTCTAACCCTCTTGAGGAATGAGTACTTCTGTAGAACTAAATAATCAGGTGGCACCTTTATTATATGATCCATTCATTTGCAAGACTTGCTTTTCATCTGAAATCCTTGTGACAAAATCCTCGTAATGAGAGCTTTGCCACAAGTACGAAAAAAATTTCAAAATCCTAGCCCCTGTTCCCAACAGGAATTTTCACGGCAATATCCCTCAGATGACAGAACGTTCAAAAGATCCTTGTAGTATAGTGGTTCTGTCATCCACCGTGAAGAAAGTTGCCCTCCATTATAAACTAAACATTATAATCCATTCAAATATGCATAGGGATATAGAAACATTTCTTGGCAGGTCAGAAGTACCAGTAACACTTCTGAACAATATCATCTAATTAGTTGGAATAACAAACCATTCCCTAGTGGAAATGACTTTTTAATAATCCTTGTGATTATATAAGAAACATCAGGCTCGATTGAGTACTAAAGAAAACACAGACAACATCTTTTGTTGGAAATGTTTGCCTCCCTTCTTGACGGGAATGTTAGAAACCTGCTCTGTCTTAAAACCCCTTCTTGGAGTCTCTCTCTAGCTAGAACTGCACCTACACTCTCCAACTAGCCAAAAAATAGATTTGAAATATTTGACTAATTTTTCATATAATTGAAATTCAAAAATAGATGATTTTCTCCAAGTTTTAATTGTTTAAAATATGATTGTTTGAGCAACTCTTTCTCTGGGATACAAGGAGGCTGAAAGATTTTTTTTCTTGTATATTTGAAACTCTTCATTTTTATATAAAAGGATTTTTTACTTGTATATTTTTATGCTCTTTGCCATATAGTAATGTCATAGTGTATGAAGTTTTAAATTGTTTTTATTATTTTTATTATATGTTGGATGTGATTTTGATTGAAAATGCTTCTTTTTTATTTATTAATTAAAAAAAATTATTAGAAAAATTATTTCTTTAAGCCTTGGAATTTACAATCAAAATTAGAAAATGTATTTATATCTAAACTATTTATAAAAAGTTTAATATTGTTTGATTTTCTCTACCATGTCCTTTTTACATATATCTAGAATAATATTATTTGTAGTTTCTGGTTTTTTTGTAACATTTTACTACCATAATCAAAATCTATAGAAATAATAATCTAACATTATAATATATTGAAATGGAGCTAGCCAACTCAAATATATTATTGCAAATTCCTAGCTAAGTTAGATGAGGAGCCAATGTATTACTTAGTATTGTATCCATATTGGGGTTTCAAGTTCTATGGGTTCAAAAGAACACTTGCAAACAATTTCTTTTCCATATGACCTCTCTTTTTCATATATAAATTTCATTCTTTTAGCCATTATCGATTTGAGAAAAATACATCCTGATAGGCCAATAAAAAGCCTTAACAATGAATTAAACATGAACAACTATTAAATATGGGTAACCAAGTAGCATCAAAACAAACAAATAAATCACCAAGGCTAGTAGTGATAAATAATAAACATTCTAGGATACTTAAAAATTCCATGTAAATATTTTTTTTTACCTAAAATCACTAGATGGTGAGGCCCACAGCAACAACTACAAAAGCAATGCAATATAACCAATCAAAATACACCAACAAAACATATGGTATTGAATAAGGTTTTGGACTCTTTAGATATAAATGTACAAAGTGGCAATGTATCTTATATAAAACTTTAATCCATGTGCTTAACCTTAACATTGACACAAATGGAATACAATTTTACTCATTTCTTTATGATCTAGAAAAATATTCGGATGAGTATTGCCCACATATCCGAAGTCAAAAGGGATATATTAAAAAGGGATGCTCCAGTCATCTATAAAAGATAAATTAAAGAAGCATGACATGACATATTAGTAATGCAAATTAGATATGCGTACCAATTATGTTCATATAACACAACAAATAGATGATTCAATACAAATGTCACATAGAATTCATATTTATCTCATGGGCCTTCAACTTAAATTATATATCTAGCATTACATTAAGCTATAGGAGATAAATCAAAGAAGCATTTGAATGTAAATTAAACATGTGTAATAATGATGTTCTTTAGTTCAATAAATAGATAATAATTTGCAAATTCCATATATAAGCTATATTTCATCTAAGTAGCTTTCAATTTAAACTTATATCTAATGTTAAATTATATAAAAGAATAACAATAATTCAAACTTCAAAATAATATTTAGAGTTAGTATAAAATGTGACATAATTTTCCTGCATGGAAAAACATAGTTATTGAGAGTTCAAAACTCATGCATTTGAATACAAAGTGGGTATACGAATGAGCAAGTAGATTTTTTCTAGAAATGAGGAAGTGAAGGTTGATAGAGAGCCACACAAAACTGCAAATTCATACCTTAACAAAATTGTTAGATCCTTTTAAAGAAAACATATGTAATCAACTTTCATTGAAATATATGATAAATTCAACCCAATTTTATGAAAAGTAGTATAACATTTTTTACATAATCTCACATAATACAAATAGATAAATTTTAATTAAGTATTTTTATAAAGATTTAACTACCCATCAAGAGATGGCCAAGTGATTGAGACAGGGCATCATCACAATAAAAAACCAAGTACAAATTGTAGTAATCCTAGAATCATGCTTTACATGAGGTAAAATTGGGGAAATCATGACTTGTACTATAGATAAAAAAACATTTACCCTTACCAAAAATTATATGATAAAAATTGACAAACTATATAAGCTTAAGCTTAAGGGGATATAATCCTTCTTGCCTTCCATATAGATAATGAAAATGATTGTTCCAAGTCTCATGTTGCTTCTCATGTTATTTTATAAACCTTGATTGGAAAGAAAAATAGGAGGGCAGAAATGTAAGAAATATAAAACATAATGAAACACAACATAAGAAATAGAGAACATAATGAAACACACACATAAATATCTCTAGACAATCAACACAATTATTTTCCTAGGAAATCCTTATATGGGAGACAAGAAACCCTAAAAAGTAATGATGCTCTAGACTCCTTTTTCCCTAGGAAATCCTTATGGGAGAAAAACAACACTAAAATTTAAACATGCTTTACTCTCTCTTTTCTAGTATGGAAAATATGTGAGTACAAAGAAAGAGGTAATCTTTCTAGAGTTAGATTCAAGACTTTTAGCGTGTAAGGTTGCTATAAAAACTTAAATTCATACATTTTTCTCTCTAACTTCACACTCCTAGTTGTATTTTCAACTATGGAACAAAATACAATAACAAAAAATGGAACTCTTATTCCTCCTAGTGGCCAAGTATTTAACCTAGTGTGATAGCCAAATAGGTGTAAGATTTGACTTTGTGAACCATTAACGAGGTTTGTGATTTTATACCTTTTAGAGTCTTGTTAAAATTCCACATGTAGCTAGCTTGCCATGCATGAGTAATGGGGCTAAGATGTCATTCTCTCGTACCATGGTGGTCAACATGATAGGTCAACTTACTAAAGGCATAAATTTTGAATGAACTTCGTTTGATGTTTTTCTTGCACCATTGGATATGTCTTTAAGTGTAGAATAATGGTCAAGATTTCAGCACAAGGGATAATTGTTTGACCCCTAGAAATGTCATTTAATGCCTCAAAATGACTCCAAAAGGTTTTAGACCCCAATTCTCCACCCACCATTAAAATGACCCTACAAGTTGATTCTTTAAGTTTTTTCACTCTATAAGCATAAAAATATATGACAAATAGTATAATTATCCAATCTAGATCATTATTTAATAATTTTTTAAAATTATGAGTAATATATACATCATGGAATTTAAATAAATAGCATTAATTCATTGAACACCCTTGTACATGTTCCTTGTTGATACTTTGAAAGTAATACTCTTTGAAAAATAATTTGGTTATGGATTCTATGGGAATAAAACAATTTATGTTAGGGTTGTGGATTTAGGCATTGAAACAACACACCATGATATTTCAAATTTAAAAATAATGGTTTGAGTCCTAGGTAGCTCAGAATCCTATTTTTTTTCAAAATAAGGATGCACTCCCATTTGATACTCATGATTAGGTTATAATCATGAGGCTCTCGCTCAAGAGTGGACCTTCCCAAAATATTATGACGTCTTGTCACAAACAAAACCATCAAACTGAAAACACATCATCCAAGAAACATAGCTCACTGACATATCATTTTTCTCCTTCAAAGAAAAAAAAATCACATCATGTGAATATCTTCATGTACTCTTACCTATTGGAGTACAAAACCATCAACCAAACACAAATCGACAAAACATGCCTCTTCAAACAACTGACTCTCAAGTTAAATAATAGAGCTCAGGTACAAATTTCCATATTTGTTGCATTTAAGTGTGTCAATGTAACTCTACTTTCAACATCTTGCTTCATGAAACATGCACCATACTTTGAATTTACAAATAAATTCATGAAACATCAAAATACATGCAAGGCCTTAATTAGATAAGAAATCTAACCATCTGTTAGCAAACCATTTCAATGGCACATCTTTTAGCTACACTTCATCATGTGAATCATCTTGATCCTCATCGATTATGGAATCTTCTTTTCCATTCTTGTCGTTATCTCTTTCCACCTTCTTCAAATGTTGTGGATGACTTGTTGGATACAAAGTCCAACACTTGTCCACAAGCTGACCTTTCTTATGGAAATGAGTAATAAACAATTGCATCTTATTTTCAACATCATTTTCCTTGTCCAATGGGCCTTTGACTTTTTGCCTCATTTATTTAGAAAGTTTCAATGTGTATGGATATCTTCTTCCAACATCTATAAACATTATGATTATTCAAATCACAAAAGGAACATGTGCAAGGTCTTTTATATATCTTATGTGAATATTTACCATGTTTATCATAATCAAAAGCAATTTGATTAAAGGGAAATTTATACCTTGAACATTCACCATTGTCGCCTTCTTGAGGAGGTGAATTTGATGAGGTAGTGGCTCTCCTATGAATACTAGCAATGAATTCAATGAATACATAGAGCTTTCAACATCCTCTTCTTTTACATTCTCATTAGTTGCATGATTATTAACATCTTCTCGCAAAGTGGGTGTCAAACTTTTCCATTCATCATGAACACAAACTTCACAAGCTTGAGGTAATGAACACAAAATAAAATTTCTTCTTGGAACATTTTATGTGCCTCTTTGGCTTTGGAGCATTCTCCATCATCTTTTCCATAACCAAGACCCAAATAATTAGGCCCTTCCTCAACAACATTTGGCTCAACTATGCCTTGTACTCAACTATGCCTTGTACATGTTTGCCTTTAAACCTTTACTTTTATAGCACATTTTCATCAAAAATTTGGACCTTATTCCTCTAGCGTGTCTCTCAAAAGCACGTACACATTCATTTTGAGAGGAAATTGAAGACAAAAACCAATAGCTAATTCTTCTAACTAACCTTGACTAAAATGAGCTAAATTGTACTTTGATACCAACTTGATTTGAATATGGACAAACTAGTTTTGTTGGGCTATCTCCCTCATTAGTTAAAGAAAAATGTGTTTAGGATCGTCTAAAGTTAGCCAATTGGGAAGGGTTATATGTGTCAATATTTAAGTGTATTTTGTGAGAAATTTATTAGTTAATTATCTTTTAAAAACTCGTGTACACAAATAAAATGAAAAATTTTTATTTCTAGGAAAAAAATTTCCCTCAATCCAGATTCCGATCATTGGACATGTAAGAGGAAGAAAGAGGGAATTCACTTTTCAAATTCTAGACCTTGTCTAAACCAAAATAAACTAGAGGTTTGGTTTTCAAATAAATTCACTTATTTGGAAAAGTTCTAGCTACCAAAAGTCCATATGCCAATCTACCTCCCAAGATGTAGCCTAGATTCAAGGTATAATATCATGTCATCAAGGTCAAGAATCTATTCACCAAAAATTTCCTATGGAAATGATGGTTTAAGAAACAAAAATAGACAAAAAACTTTAGTGAGAAAAAAAAAATATAAAACCTCTTCAAGGTCTTCAATCTGCTTGTAAAGTTAAATTACATGTCTTGATCAAGTCCAACAACAAAGAAACATTCAATGACAACACCAAAATCTACAACTTCTTCAACATCTTCTAAACCATTCAAAGTCAATATTGTGTGCATCAAATTCCTCAACAAGGTCATCAATGGAGTCATCAAAACTACTATTTCAAACTTCAATGCCAAAAATAAGTCGAAAGAATTCAATTTCTCCTCCAAAACCTTCTTCTCTAAGAAAAACTGGCATGATGTCGTCCAGAAATTCAGTAATTCCACGAGGAAATTCTATCAAAGTTAAAAAAAATCCTTTTCATCCATATTTAATGCCTACTTTTTCAGGTGGAACACCTCCAAATTTAAGGACCAAAATGACATAAAATATGTAACTTTACCTAATAGGTTTAGACTTAGAACCCCCAACTTTGCATGACATGTACAATTGAAGATCTTATATGGTAAGGAGTGTGAGAAGAGAGTCATGGTCACTAAGTTGAGCAAGAGAAATAGTTTGGTATGAAAACCTTACTTGTAATAGGTCTAGCTAGCAAACTACCAAATTACATGGTAATGGCATTCAAAATGTGAAAATTCCCATTTCACTTGGAAATAAGATGGTAGAGAAAGGTATAGATGAAAGGAGATATCCATCTATGGTAAAGAAATCAAATAGTTCTATCAATTCCACCTTGCAACTCTAAGAGAGATTGAATTAAATTTCATCTCAAGACAGGGCTTTGAGAGGACACTCTCAAAGCCAACCTTCATTATGGCTTTGAAACACATGGTAAGTATCAAGACTTAGCAACCTTATTTGCATATTTTTTTCTAGCATGGACCTTAATGTCATAGCCTTCTTTTGCCTAAAATTAATGAAAATTTCCTTGCAATTTGGCTTGTGACATTCATAATTCATGCTCATGGAACATGATTGTGTTGCAATTGTGATAACATATGCTGTATGTGCAGAAACTAATAAAAAATGATCGAAAATGAAATTTTTTCTCTGTTTTTTTGAAGATTTAAGAAAAATTACACCAAGTAGCTTCCGGCCTCATATCACCATCATGTCAAACTATCTCAGGATATTTTCCAAGCAAGAGCCACTTAAGCAAGCAAGTAAGATCACATTGACCTGCTTGATGACGTGTCTATGAAGATTAACTACCTTGAACTATTTTTTTGCGTAGGGAAAGAGACACATTCCCATGTATGAGCATGAAAAAATCATTTGATATTGTTAATGTCTCTAGTGTTTACTTCTAAAAGTTCTATAGGCAGAGTCTGTAAAGGGCCAGGTAGCCTCTGGATCTCATCTTTTATGAAAGGTGACATATCTAATAAATGCCCCTATAGTCAATCTCTGGAATGGATCTAAATAGAAGTTCTTCATTTTAATATTCATAAAACACAACAACTTTAAGGTAAACTATGTACATGTGTCATTTCTCCCACAAACTAAAGTGTATAAGTGGTAAATTTTATACCAAGTGTGCTCCCACCATGTAAAGCGTAATTTGGTGAACTTATCATTTTTATAATTTCTTTTTCGATTAAATTTAGTTTCACACATGATCAATTATTGCTTTGAAAGTTGTGTTCTACATAATTTGTGTACACTAAATTACAAATTGATTTTTTGAAATCTATTTTGTGTAAATGTTGACCAATAGATATATATCATGGAGGATGAACGACGAAGATCATCCGAATCCCATATGGAGGTTCAAGGATCGGGAAATGTTCACAGTATTTAAATATAATCTTAAATCTCCATACATGTGTGTACATATGGAATTGATTTTTTATTAACTTTGTGAGTTAAATTAGTTGTTAATAAGTTTCATATTTTAATTTTTAGGAGGAAAGAGGAGAAGGGTTTCTACTCCATCCATGGAGCGTGGCCAAGGTTCAACCGATCGAGGTATGAGTGGTAGCAGGTTGCGGGAAGGGGGTGATATTTATTCCCCCGAAGGCCAATCAATGGCTGCTAGTTCTCAACAGCGTCATTCTGGGGCTGGTTCTCAGCAACATCATTCTGGGGCTAGTTCTCAGCAGGGTCATGTTGGAGAAGATGTTAACCAACAACATCAAGGTTTCCATCAATTTCAATATTTTTTCATTAAATTTGTACAACTTTTTTTACAGGTGTTTTTTCTAATATACAAAATTATATATATATTGATGTAGAGGCCAAAAATGTTCAAGCTAGTGGTCAAAATAGACACAAGGTAGCTCGCTACATTCAAGAAGAAGGATGTCAACCCAACACAACTTATCCAGCTGAGATTACTGATATACCATGGGAAACCAACATGGCGGAATGCACCTTACAAAGGTGTGAAAGCCTTCATGCAAAATTTCAAAGAGATCTCGTGTCTTTGTCTCTACCTGCTAAGAGTTGAAAAAGCCTCGAAATAGTTACACATTCATTGGGTGAAATGATAAATGTGTACAGAAATCTGGGGCCAACCACTGATTCATTTATAGAACTGATGAGAAAGAGAAAAGAAACAGTGATGGGTCTCGATAAATGGGAGGACATAAAACAAAAAATTACGAGAGCAGTGGCCAAGTCAATGTTTAATTACAAGGAAGGGCCAAAAAGAAAAATGTTGAAGGTGCAGTATTTCAAGCACCCAGACAAAGCTAGTTATTTGTATGATTGGCATCTTACGGCCTATGGAAGGCTTCCATAGAATGATGATGTTCTGGTTTATTTTTCACAATTTTTTTATGCAAATTTTTTTTTGGGTATGAAACCCAACTACAATGACCTTCCTTTAGAATTTTTTGGCCCAGGGAAAGGTCGATTATATGACTATAAGGGCGCTAAGCGAGATGTGGAGTTGCCTCACCCTGAGCCGCCATTGGGGAGTCAACTGTTTCGAGTTGAAACTCTGCGATCAGAGATGGATGCGACTTCTCAAATAAGTCGAGAAGCAAAGGATGTTATGATCGACAATGTTCATAGTGGATTGAGTGGAGTCAATATTTGTTTAAATCGACAAAGAGCACGTGAAAATGCACGTGCCAATTTTTTTTATTGTACAGATGAGGAGATTTACAACATGAATGTTGAAGATCTCCGAACATATGCAATAAATTGTCGCAATGGTCTGCAAGACCTACTTTCTCATGAGGAAGAGGGCACTGGAACGGTATGTGTTAGTGAAAATTTGTAATAATTAACACCTCCCGTTCTTGAAACAAAAAAAAAAATTGTTTTCTTTTTAAACCTACTATTCACTTTTATTGGAATGAGAAGTTCAGAGTTTTTAACTTTACTTCCTCTTTACTCTAACTCCCCTTGACCATCTCGCATTTCCATTTTCATAATCATTGAATATTTCCCATACAATCCTGCCCATCATATAGATATATATATAGTTATATATATATATATATATATTTACATATATTTAACCATTTATATATTTACATATATGTAACCACTTATATATATATGTCACTATTTTGAGATGTGGTTCCTCTACCTTTTTCAATAACCTCTTCTAACTTTATACCTTCATTTGTATGTTTGAATTCCTTATGTATCTATGTATCCACCTCTATGTGGAGTTAATACCCTTACTACACATATATATATATATCATATATATATATATATATCTCTATCACATATATTACTTGTATGTATATGGCCTTTGGCGACTTATTAGTTTAATAAGCCTATGGCAATATGGCGCCTATATTTATGTATATATATGCAATATATATATATATATATATATATATATCAAAATTTTAGCATAGAGGAATGGGGAAGCGCCACGATGCATATTCCATATATCTACCTTAATTTATATATATTCAACCTTAACAACCTACATATATATACTCTTACCTAACTCTCATAATTAGCTCTTTAATATTACCTTAGACGTTGGAATATGATAATGTTAGGGATATCCAAATGACGAACCCCACGCCGCGGTCAAAGGGAGGTCATTATACATATGTACATATCAAATGAACTTACCCCAGCAGTAGTGCGGTTTACCTATTTTGACTATAGAGATAGGTATTACGAATTCCAGTTAGGCAGCCACGATCGCGGCGGTTGCCAGCTCATCTACGGGGTGTATAAAATTTAATGTTTTTTTTTTTTTTATCGTTTAATAGCGTCGGTTATCAACCCTAACCCGCTCGAAAGTTTACCACTGGTTTTCGTATTGTTGCCGAGACTGACATTGATTTTTTTTTTCCGGTGCACAGGTAAATGACGGTTTTCTTACTGTGACAGGGTTGCGTGCAGGAAGGAGGAGTACTCGGTACAACGGAGATCATTCTTTTGATCTGGCCCGTCTACACGCTTCATCCCTGTTTCGCATAGCTTTGCGTGTTCCACCTTAACTGGCTTCCGGACTCTGGACCGCGACGGCTAGCTTTCAACTGTACAACCCTCCGAAGCCAGCAACTTGACTCATCGCCCTCTGAACTAGAAAATGTCATTTTGGTGGTGATCTATTTATGAGTTCTCAAGACAAGTTCGGTGGTCCGGTACGCCGATCCCATTTTTAATTAGTATTAAATTTACAGTAGTGTACCCTGGCTACAGCTTGAGTTGCATCTCCAAATCGTTCTTGAGATTTCGTAAGATGCGGATGCAGAGTGAGTACGGTTGGAGCTTAGATGCTAGGGTTTTATTTAAGCATTCTTTGTCGCCTGAGACCCTAAGTTTCTTTTCTCAAACTCTGCGAGGTTACCAATTGCTTGTTTGTTTCAGGGATCGTTTTTGAACTACAGAGTGCGTCTGCTGTCTCAGAACCCTCTCGGGTTTTTATTGGGACGTAGTTCTTATCTGCAGAGTCCCTTCTGGTTATAAGTCTCGTTCTCGTCGTTTTTTTTTTCTTAATTATCTAGCTGCACTTTTTATTTCGACTGTTCTAGTGTATAGGGTTCTGGTACACCGATTATTCTACCAGCGACTGAAATAGCAGTCACGATGATGGTTACTGAGGGTCTGCTATAGGATGTTCTATCATCCGAGCTCCTTACTCTGCTGGTCGCATGGTTTCCTAGAGCAATGATTTTCTGGTTATATCTACGTTAACTCATTGGAGATATTTATCCACAAATTTCATGTCAATCATAGCGATAGCCGTGTATCTCCTTCAGATTCGTAGAGTCGGAACTTCTGTGGTTTTTGTTTATTCGACCATCCGAGATGGTGTTGAATAGAACTTCGATTTACCACAGGGTTCGGTAGTTACGATCCGGCTATTCGCCTAGTAGTGTAAGGCCTTGTCTCGGCGCTCCACTAATTCATAGTGGTGTGATCGTAACGGCAGAATTATAGAAACAACATAATTCGTATTTCTGTGTATGACTAATAGTGCAGGGTTGAAACCTATTGACGCCTCTTAAATTTTCGTTGTGCGTTTATGAATACACACGTCCTAGTTTTAGATTTATATATCCACCCTTCTCTCTGTTTATTCTACAATAGTTGTTTGCGTTTCAAGTCTGAAAAGAGAGTTAAGCGCTATGAGCGCAAATCCCATTCCAAAAATGCAATTTACCATCATGACTTCGTATGGCTGCCCTCTGCACTTATGATATACGGTTGTATAGTTCGGTTCCACAATGTGTCTCTCCACGGCTCATTTGTTTTATGTCATTAACATATATGATTTCAATAACTCTCGGCGCGTTTGTTTTATGTCATTACCATATATGATTTCAATAACTCTCGGCGCGTTTGCAGATATTTCATAATGATTTCGGCGCATTGGTTTTATGTGGTTCACATATATGATGACTCAAGCTTTCGGCATGATTGCATATATATGTTTGATAACCAGAGTTTGCTTTTCATATATTTCTTTTATATAAAGTCGAGTCCACTTTATCCTCGCGGCTCTAAGCATCCACCCTTGTTAGCATACCTATATATATAGAATCGAATAGGATATATATATATGAAAATGTCTTTGTTTTAAACTGTATATGCATATGTTCAATAGTGTAATGTCTTTGTTTTAAAATGTATATGCATATGTTCAATAGTGTAAATAAATAAAGTTTATCACTCATAGATCTACTCCATAATCCTAACGTTGCTCTTAAGGATTAGAGGGGAAATTTTAACTTTCAATACACTCTATAATGGCTAGAAGTGGGTTAACCTTACTGTATTACAGTTTTGTTCTTTGGTTTACCATGAATACATCTTCCAAAGTACTCACTATTAGTTTCTAGATCTTTTGAAGTAACCTTTATATATTAAATAATGCTTGGCTAGAGGACTTTTGTTCTAAATTCCCTTCTTTATTAGGATAATTATTTTTATATGTCATAGTTTGTCAAGGAGTAAGAATATAATTTAGCTATGAAATCCACATCCTTATCATTGGTTGAATGCTCATGTATGTAGTCGATAAATGTTGTAAGAGTTTGAATGCTCATATTGGCAATTTATACTCTACTATCTTGCTTGATTTCTTTCTGCTACCTACCATATATATATATATATATATATATATCTTTCAGAAATACTATCAGGTTTCTCTAGCATACATCTAAGCATGTCATATTGTTTTTTTTTTTTTTTTTTTACAGGAACATAACAAAATTTAATCATCTATAGAGTCCAAGAAACTTCAGATTTAAACCGTCCTTGGTTTAGAGATTCTGGGGTTTCTACTCTATGGTAGCTGTCTACAACTAGACAGAATCTAAGAGGTGCTTACCTTAAGATGGAATCTGTTAAATGTAGTACCAAAATTTCTCCTTGCCATAAAATTAAATTTTATATGTAGCCAATTCATACTGTAATAAGATATAGAAACCACAATTTCAGAACATACCACAGTCTGCAAATGACCAACCTCCCAACCTTAGAATCCTCTTTATCTCCCAGGATTCACCCCCGAGCTGAGATCACTTCCTAGCACTGATCAACCTCTGATCAGCCTAGGAGCAGCTTATTTAAGCTCATAATTCCCCAAAGCATGTTTCTAATTCTGCGTCCAGAATATCAGGATGCTTTCTTTCCTGTTTAGCCTAGGCTTCCCATCTTGGGATTCTTTAAAGCTGCTTTAAGCTTTTCCTCAGCTTTTCCAGCTTTTTCTCACCTCTTCCCAACTACTCCTCTTCATTGGGGAAATTTTAGATTCCTCCTCAAATCTAAATAAATTTCTTTCAAGGATTTTTGAAAGATTTTTGGGGATTTGTTGCCTTATCCATCCTCATGGATTTGGCAAGTGATCTCAATTTCTCTTTTTGGTCAAAATGCACAATCATTTTATTTATTTCCTCAAATAAAATATGTAAATACATTCACACCATACTCATCCCTTGGGGTCCACCCCCTTAGGATTTAAGTTCAAATGTCTAACTCTAAAAATTAAACACACAAATTGGGGGATGTTACAAATAAATATATGTGTATGTACATGTATACATTTATTTTTATGTGTACATTAATCTAACAAAAATGTATGATTATATTTTAAAACACCATTTGCAGTTCTAAGGCATGATGCGTGATGAAAATGTTAATATTACGTTTCAGACCTCCAGTTCAAACGATGCGTATGGGTCCGACCATCATGATATGTTGGCACATGTATGTTAGTGTTTTTTAAGTGACTCTAAAATAAATAATTGTTGCCACAAATATACATGTATGTATATATATATATATATATATATATAATTTGATAAAATGTTTTAACAGGTACCGATTCCGTCTGATGTTTTTGGGATGGTGGTACCTTCTTCTTCCTTAGGAGATTAAATACAAGTATGTGACAATTTTTCACTAGTTTAAAATTTTGTTTAAAAGTTATATATATATATATATATATATTCTATCTCAAAAAGTTCCATTGAAATTGATATATATATATATATATATATATATATATATATATATATATATATATATATATATATAGAGAGAGAGAGAGAGAGAGAGATCTATATTTTGAGTTATTTAAAAAATTTTGAATTTAGGTTCCTATAGAAGATTTCTTTAATCCGCGGACTCTAGCGATGGAGATAGGAACATCCACAGCATTTGAACAAGTTGTCTTTAGTTCCTTTTTTTTTTATATTACTGAAAATAAGTTTATATATCTACACGTGCATTTTCATTTGAAAGTTCTTAATATATATTTAACTGTACATGTATATTGTACAGTTTACCATTGCAGATGTTCCTGTGGGAGAACCTGTTCATCAAATGGAGAGGGAACCTTATGAGGTATTTCAAGATTTTTTTGTTATATTTTGTTTTTTACATGAAGTTATAGATATATATACTCTCATTCATTTTTAAAACATCAAATTTTAATGTTCAAGTACATGTGCATTCTGTATGTAGGTTTCCCATTCACAGGATAGGGAGCGCTCTGAGACCCTAGTAGGGAAGACGCTAGATTCATTTACATTTGATGGACATGATTTACAGTAGATTTGATTTCAAAATTTAGATGGTTTTAAAATTTGTTAAACTTGATACACTTTGATACTTACATGAGATTTACAATTTTTGGACATATTTTATTACATTGTTATTATATAATTTGTTTTATTTAATTTTTGGATGGTTTTAGTACTTTTGGCATGTGAATGTGAAGTAATGTTGTCATCTATAAATTGATGTTGTCATCTGAACTACATTTGGCATGTGATATTTAATGTTAAATGTTTTTGTTGGATAGTTGAATTATAATTGGCATGGCATGAGAAGTTTTAAAACTCAAGTTTTGGATGGTTTCAATCTACATTTTGCATGTGATATTTAATGAACTTTAAATTTTTAATGTTTTAATGTTGCACAATATATTTAGTCAAAAGGTTTTTAAAAATTAAAGTTTTGGATGGTTTCAATCTACATTTGCACATGTGGTACATATAATGTTAAATGTTTCTATTGGATCTAGTTGAACTATAATTGGCATGGAATGTGAAGTAACAATCTATATATAATTTAAAGGTTTTTAAACTCAAGTTTTGAACGGTTTCAATCTACATTTCGCATGTGATGTTTAATGTTTTAATGTTGCACGATATATTATCAAAAAATTTTAAAATTTTAAAGTTTTGGATGGTTTCAATCTACATTTGGCACATGTGGTATATAATGTTAAATGTTTCTATTGGATAGTTGTTCACTATATAATTGGCATGGCATGCCAAGTAATGTTGCACAAACCCCTTTTGGATGGTTGAAGTACATTTGGAATTTTAAGATTGCTTTTGATCTCTCCATGTAGTTTTGTTTGAATGAAAAAATTTCCAATAGGAAGAACATAGATTTTCAATGCAACTAACCATGTATCAATTGAGATCTAATTGAAAAAAGAGATTTTCAATGCAACTAACCATGTATCAATTGAGCTCTAATTGAAAAAAGAGTTTTTCATTGCAACTAACCGTGATGCAAGCATATTGAGAAACTTCTCGCAGATGCAGAGCAGGGAAACTAAACTTCAGACAAACTCTAAGACTTTCGAATTTTTCCGAGTGCCAAATGATCTTACAAAGCTAGCATTTATAATATCCTAGTAGGTCATTCGGTGACAATTTTTACCAGACACTTGAAACAAAGAGAATCTGTCCTTGGCTAGGACATCATGTAACATGCCTGCCATAAAAAGTAAAATTGTACTTAAAAGCTTAGATTCGAGTAAGTGGGGACAACCACTTGTTATCTCGTCCCTTGGAGGCTAGGCCATATGGGGACCAATCTGACCTTACAAAAAAAAGTGAAATAATTTGTACCATATGGTCGGAAAACATATACAAGAATAATTAATATACAAGAACAATTAATTTCATTCTAGAATACACACACACACACACACACACACACACACACATATATATATATCCAATACATATAACATTTTTCATCAATGCACATGTATAGAAAAGCTACTTTTAGTTGATACTAGAGCACGTGCTTGTTCCCAAACAATTTGTAACATGTGCAAACCACAAATAACATAAGCAGCTCAATTTTTAGTTGAGTACTGGAAGTTATAAAACATATTTAATCCAAGGATAATAAATTTTTGGACACTTCACTCAAAAAAATTCTAATGGAATTCCATCCTCAATAATTCTTTCATGATAGGATTTTGACATTTTCCATTTCTTAATTTTCGATTTTTTCTTTGATTGAACTTCTACCAACTTTATGCGTGTTGCACACACCAAGTGACTATATTGACAACTTATGGAATCAGGTTCATAGTCTTCAAAGTAAACGAAGTCTCCACTTTGATGAGTTTGTCTAAAAAAATAACCTTTCATTATAATAGACCTTTTGTCATATTGAAATCTGTGATCATTATAGTCTTGTAATAATTTCATTTTTCATTCAGTGCAATGCATCAAATAATACTTCACATTTTCATCATTTTCAATAGGTGCAATTACAGCAAAAACATCCCCTGCACAATAAAATAAATTTAACATTTCATTATGCATATTTAAATTTATTTCTAGATGTTTAAATCATTAGAAAGTAATTCAAATGTTACCTTCTTAACAAGATCAGAAACTTGATCACCATCGGATGATATCGTAGTTTCCTCTAATTGCATTTCTTCAAACATTGCAACAAAAAATTTTCCCTTTGTATTTAGCTATGTATGTTTCCAATCGTTCCCATACATTTTGTTTTCACAAACGTCATTGGATTTTGTGTTGTCTATGCAAACATCACAAAAACAAGAATATTTTCTTTTATCCAATGCAAACACATTTCTCGACAACTTTGTTTGAATTGAATGCAATTTTCGAGTCCCTTTTATTGTTTCAATGTCATTTCCAATTGATCTATCTATGTCTTCGATTCCAATATGCCAGAAAAACCTTTATATGGAAAATTAGAAAAAGAATTTGTAAATATGATATCAAAATACAATTAAAAATAATCATCGCATGATAAATGTACAATGTTTAAAATTAGATTTCCAATATAAATTAAATTGAATGTACCTTCGCACTTCTCTTGATGGGTTTTTCTCATGGCTTAGAGTAGCGATGCACCATTGAACAACTTCTTCAGTGTTCACAAGTCGGCGTGCAGAGTGGTTCATTTGATATCTTCGAAGTACTCGTTTTATGCATGCTCCTGCACCGTCATGTTCTCCTTTTCCATGGCCAGTCTCAAATAAATTCCAACAATGTTTAATGCAGGTTTTCTTATGAAGACAACAGAACCAAAAAAATGATCGTGCAGATTTGAATTGACCTGCGCATCCGTCTGACCATATCCAATGTTCATTGAATGTTATTCCATGATTTTTCAATGAATCATAAATTCTTCCAAAACAATGTTGTACAAAACATGTATCATGTGTACGATCGTCACTGATATAAAAGTGATATTCTTTAATGATATGTCGATTTTCACTCGTTCTTTCTATATGATCGAAATTTTGTTCAGCATGTCTATATAGAATATGGACGAGCATGGAGACTTGGTCAGAATGATAGTATTCACTCTGAATTTCTTTTTGTGGAACAAATGTGTAGTTTTCTGCAAAATCAATCACTGACAAAATGGTCCC
This sequence comes from Pinus albicaulis, assembly GCA_034641835.2. NCBI lineage: Eukaryota > Viridiplantae > Streptophyta > Pinopsida > Pinales > Pinaceae > Pinus > Pinus albicaulis. Next base: position 65,557 of record JAXQQM020069572.1, on the reverse strand, counting down.
TGGTGGAAAAACTTCACGAGATTTTTTGAATTGCAAGTCTTGCCATCAAGCTCTATGGGAATGCTTGGTGTATTTGTAAATTTATGCCTCAAACTTTCTCAAAAAGTCTATCAGAAAAATTTCGTCTTCTTGTAATTCGATTCTTTTAACACTATCTGCACCTTGAATCGATGTACCGATATATTCATATCTCTTCCATTTCACTTTCATGTTGGATAATGATTGATCATTTATATCAATACGATATTTGTTTTGAAATTTAGTCAAATTTCCACAATCATTGCATTTTTTACCACCAACACATTTTTTTTTGTAAAATAGTTCATCGCTTTCTCTTTCACATAGAATTTGAGATATGAATTCACGGATAGTGGAAGGAGGAGGTGAATCCTTCCATAATTTTCTACCGAAATCAAGGAATGTGTCATAATATAACTCAAATTCCACATGATAACGACAACAACAAGTGTTGCGTACGGTGATAGGTTTTACATACCATGGTTTTTGTTGAACAAAAGCACTGAGTGAAACTTGAATTTGACGATTCTCTTCTTTGAACTTGTTGAATAACTCTATCTAAGTGGTTTCCAAGAGATGTTTTTCATGTTCTTCGTATTGATTTCGTGCTATTCTTCTTCGCATCACATGTCTTGCAGTTGGTGAAACACGTGAATTGTTCTTCCAATATTCATATATTATTTTTTTAACATTTTCTCCAACTCTATCTTTGTATGGTTGCCTACAAATAGCTCTCCAACAAGCGAGTTCATCATTTACATCTATTTGCAGTCGAAATTTTTGATGTTTGTGCAGAGTTTTTCGCGAGGTTCCCAGTGCTCGTGCCATAGATGTTATCAAACGATTCTCTTGAGTACTTGGTGAAACTATTGCCATCTGTATTCCTCTACATATATTTGAAACATCTTTATCTCTAGATCTCTTAATTGAATTTATAGCACTACTCATATTTTTTATCACCTCTTCATTCATTTTTTTTATCTTTGGTTGATTTTCGAATACCCAATAGTGTCATCGCTTCTTTTAATTTCCTTAATGATAGGAGACCTTTCAACATTTGAGCCTGAACTGTCACTTGCTCATTTAAGAAATACTCTTCAAAAATGCGGTTGACACGATATCGTATAACATGGTCAGGTTTTTTATCTCCATATGTGTGAGTGTCAACATTTTCTAACATCTCATTATCGATAGTGATTTCATCTGTACATATTCGAAAAAATAGTACATATTCAATAAATCACTAAATTAATAAATATGTCAATAAATATTAGAAAAATTTTAAATATATCAATAGATCATAATATTTACATTTACATACCCGCTTCAATTTCTGCTTGAGGTTGATTTTCTTCTTCAATATTTTGAGGAGTATCTCTGTCTGTTTACATTAAACAAAATATTTTTCAAAATAGTCCATCAAATAAAAATTAAGCTTCACATTTTACATTAGGAAAATTTTAAATATATCAATAAATCATAATATTTACATTTACATACCTGCTTCAATTTCTGCTTGAGGTTGATTTCCTTCTTCAATATTTTGAGGAATATCTTTGTCTGTTTACATTAAACAAAATATTTTTCAAATTAGTTCATCAAATAAAAATTAAGCTTCACATTTTACATTAGGAAAATTTTAAATATATCAATAGATCATAATATTTACATTTACATACCTGCTTCAATTTCTTCTTGAGGTTGATTTTCTTCTTCAATATTTTGAGAAATATCTCTGTCTTTTTACATTAAACAAAATATTTTTCAAACTAATTCATCAAATAAAAATTAAGCTTCACATTTTACATTGGGAAAATTTTAAAAATATATCAATAGATCATAATATTTACATTTACATACCTACTTCAATTTCTTCTTGAGGTTGATTTTCCTCTTCAATATTTGAGAGGGCTTCTAACTTTCTTTTGCGAGATTGTCTCGTTTCTTCTCTACGTGCCTTAGGGTCTCTTTTTCGATCATATTTTCTCGCACAAGTTCTTCGATTTCCCATGATAATAGGGTATGAAGTTCAAAAAATTTCCTTCAAAAAATTAGACAATAACTCAATTACAAAAAATATCACAAAATATTTAATTTAAAAAAATTCAGTGTAATTTTTTTGTAAAAAATACATACTCCAATCCAAAACACACACTTTAAAAAATTAGAGAGAAAAATGTTTTATAAAAATGGAATGAAGCTCAAAAGATTTACTTCAACTCAAAACATGTACATACCTCCAAGAAATGTCTTTTGAATGTATGTCCAAGAATTTCTTACAATTTTTGCCAAAATCACGCCACCTCCAGGAAATGTCTTCCAAAAAAATTCTTTAAACCCAAAATTGTAAAATCAATTTGCTTCCAAGAAATGCTCTTAAACCCAAACTTTGAAGAAATTTTTTTGAACCCAAGCCAGGACCTTTGTAAAATCAGATGAATTGTGCGAAATGTGCAAAAATTGTGAATCATTTCGCGGCAATTTATATTGACGTGAAATGTGTTTTAGTAGGGGGCTCCGCAAAAATTTTCGGCCAACGGAGAGTTATACAATAGTTCAGCCGAAATTTTGATCAAAAGTTTGGCTAAACTATTAAGACGTTATATTTTACGAGCCTTAAGCAGAAAACATAGTTCTGCCGAAATTGGACTAAAAGTTTGGCCGAACTAACGCGTCACCAATTATGCAAAAACCAAGCTCTGAAAACGGTTCTGCAACTTTGGACTGATTAAACTCCATGAAATTTTGTTAATTAACTATCGGAACCAAGACAAGAATTTTCAGAATTGAATCTACTTTCAGGAAATATAACTTTTATGGAATTTCATAAACGTTTATTAATTTTAATTATTTTTCTAATAAAATGGGTGCAAACAATTTCCGAGGGTCATTGTGATTCAGTGAAATCAAAATTTTGTATCTCCCAAAATACATTGTAAAAAAAATTGAAAAAATTATGGGGCATTACATTGGTCCGTCGTCTCTAATGGGTAGCTTTTAGATTTTTATTTTATAACCTATATGTTAAGAAATTTCTTGTGACGCGAAACATATCCAAAATACGCAGTTTTTCGTATTGGACCAGTTCAAAAAATTCTAGTAATTATGATATGCATCCATTGGCTTTGTAAATATGACGAAACCAAAGTAGACTCTGTCTAGATTGTTGTAACACATTTTTTTTTTCAAAAACACAAATTTTTAATGAATACAACGTTGCCACATAACATGACTTCTTATGAATTCTTTGATTGTTAAGAAACACACACTCAAAGAAACGCTAAGTTGACATATCAAATCTGCATAAAAAAATTTCAAAAAATAAGTAATAGAAAGCTAACAAAATTTCTCACAACTTTAATTTTTATCGCAAAATGAAATTCTACACAGAAAAATTGTTATAGTTTGCAGAAAGTTGAAGAACCGAAAAAAATGAAATTTTTTTCTCAAAAAAGGGAAAAAAGTGTAACCCAACTTCACATTTTTATATGCATTTATTTAGTGTAGATGCCAATCTCTAATCCTATTTTATTGCTTACATTAGATGCACTGATTTTAATGTAGATGCTGGTTTCTAATAGAAGTTGATTGCTTCCACTATATGCAATGATTTTAGTGTAGATGATGAATTCTAATCTTATTTCATTGATTGCTCTAGATACATTGATTTTATTTTAGATGTTGATTTCTAATCTTGTTTGATTGCTTGCATTAGTTTGATTAATTTTTCAATGTAGATGTTTCCTAATATTATTTAATTGCATGCATTAGATGCATTTTTTTTCTAAGTGTAACTAATTCTATTATGTATAAGGTTACTAGTACAAAACAGTCACAGTGTCAGCTATGAAAGCCTGAGCACTGTGTTTGAAAGTCAAACTGTTCACAGAGTGCCTAGACTGCCCAAATTGGGAAACCAGTCCTATTAAACATCGAGTCTTAACCGCCCTCGTGAGGGAAACCGGTTTGGAAAGCATAAAAACTAAATAAACATAGAAATATAAGCTACAGTGCAGAGACCACTGATTCAGCTGGTTAGCCCAGCGACAAAAACTAGCATTAACTATAAAACTGAACCAAAAAACCTGGAGAGCAGAGATGAAGCTATCCATGAGTTGGTGACGGTGGTTCCTCAATGATTCTACAACCGAAAAACTCTCTGCTGTCCTCCTTACAGGAATTGCTCCTGTCCATGCCACCCGAGGGCGCTTCCATGTTTTTCTGCTGCTCCTGTGGAGAAAGGGGGGAGATAACCGGTGCAGCAGCTGCGTTTAAGGGTCTAGGACTCGGAGATAGGTGCACGGAGGCTAAACCAGGAGCAGGGTGGTTGGGAATTTCCTCCCGCAGAGTGAGCGAAATGAGGGCCGTGAGAACAGAATTGGAGGCAGTGGGATGGAATTTGAGCTCCGCATGCTGCGAGGTCTGTCTGATGGTGGGGCGAAGAGGGGCAGGAGGGACAGCCCGGGAAGAGCTGCCGCCATAGTCGTGAGCGCGGGAAGGAGGAGGCGAGGCGTCAACCAAGGACGCTAAAACCGAATCTCCAGCACGTCAATGTCCACGACCTCTGCCACTGCGCAGATTCTGAGAAGGGTCCGGAGTATCATCAGTGGAAAAAGTGCTGGGAGAAGGGCGACTGTGACCCCGGCTGGGGCCTCGTCAAGCCCGCATCCTCTCACGAAGACGCGGCATCTCAGAAGGGGAATGACAGAGGCGAGCTGGAACGAGAGGAGAGATAGTGAGAGCAAGGGGAGCAGTAAAATGAACAAAGGGATGGGCGAAGCGGAAAAAGTCAGGAGGAGCAGAGAAATCACGCAGAGGCTCACCACGCAGGTCAGCGCCAACCCTGGACAGAAAATTATATAGACAATGCGGACTTTGGGTGAAATGAATACCTGGGACCGGTTCAATGCAGGCCTGCAAAGAGCAGCGCCTCCCTGTAGACGTCTTCACGCTGGCCTCGAGCGAGCCAGAAGTGCAAATACCGAGCAGCGGGGTGGGCGAGCTCACCGAACCAGAGGCGTCGTCTGTGGCATGCGACTGAACCTCCAAATCTTGCAGCACTGCCATAATCTCCTCCGGATTGAGCAGACCAAGGTTAATGACCGTCGCGCGAGTGATAACATTAAGAGCAGAGTTAATGCAAATGCCGGGAGCCATGTGGGCTGCCCAGGCCATTTTCATGGGGAAGTGCGCGAGGTGGCGCCTCCCCGAGCATTAGCAATGGGATCCATTTGTCCCCGTCCGTCACATTGATTTCAGTGCAGATGATGATTTTGGATATGATGTAACTCAATGTAAGATGGTACATTGACTTAAAGTGATTAGATTAACAATATGAATTGATTTCAGTGTAAGCAAAAAAAAATGACTGACAATGTGCATTGATTTTTGTGTTGTAGTAATTCAACCTGTTAATATTGGAGAGCAAGAGAGACGAGATATGAGGTGTACTACAATAGTTTGAGTTCAAGAATTGAATGGTTTATGATCTCAACTGTCCTTTTCATATCATTGATATGAAAGGATGAAAAACTAACAAAAAATGTAAATATTTTGTAAATCTAACCATTCATTAAAAAAAGTTTCAAAATTACATTATTTCTTGACTTTTGCAAAGTAAGCTATAGTTAAAAAGAAATCATCAAAATTTTTTAAGGAAATAAATTATTTCAAACATTAGAAATGAAAAAAATGATTTCAAGAGTAATATGGATGCAGTAAATTATTCAAACTAATCTTCAATATATATTTAGTAATAATTGCAAGGACATTATTAAGGATTATTGATTGTCAAAAGTTGTGATACCTAAAATTAAATTAAATAAATTTGCATTATCAATCCTCTTGTAAAATATTGAAGATATTGTCTCCCTTCTTCATGAGCAACTAATTACTAATAGATAAGTACACACACATATAGAAACATAACACAAAAATTGTAGCATTCACACACTTTACCATCCAAATCCAAACACATAAACACACAAACCACTCAAAGCATCCGAGGTAAGACATACAAACTATTCAAGGCAAGAAAAAAAAACAAAATTAAAAAACGGTGATATAGCCATGTAAATTTAAAAGTATGAGGTTTATCTCAAACACATAAATAATAATGATAATATAAAAATGTGTCATTGTTTCCCTCAACTAGAACCAACTTAGTGTTGGACATTGGGTTCAACACTCCCCATGTGTTTCGCGACATGGAATAACTGCCTCTTGTGGATCCTAACTCTTGAAATTTTAGTGGAGACTAAAGCCTCCAGGCTTTCGTCTAACGGAAATCATGATTCCATCAAGTGGTATCAGAGTGACAGGTCTCGAGTTCGAAACTCACCTGGCTCGCGTTGGAGTAATATGGATGTTTCAAATGAGTTGGTGCCTGACTTGGCCATAAATTTGGATGTTATGGAATTATTAATTCAATTTTGTTATTGATATTTATATTTTAAAATAAAAATTTAATTAAATATATTTTTTATTAATTTTTCTAGTTCAATATACAATATTTATGTTAATTTATTACATATAATTTGTTAAAGAAATATATATTATTATACAACTTCAAGAGACTTAATGATGAAGAGCATTATTTGTTTGTAAGAGGTCAAGACTTCAAATCTAAATGTATAATTGAAATTTCATTTGATTATTTAAATTTACATACAATATATCCATGGATAAACATGAGTGGATTATGCCTGAGATGATTTAGTTTTGATTATATAATAACACAAGAAAAATAGTAAAGTCATAGAGGCTCAGAAATCCTTTCGTAGATATTGATAGCAATGGTGGTATATTAATAAATATATTTGAACGGTTCATCATAACCTTCTGTTAACCATATAGTTCATTCATAATCAACAAACACACCACCTGTGTTGGTGCTAGCCTCATACTGAGAGGTTTTTCCTCTCATATTGTTTAGAACAATTTTTTTTGTTACAGTAAGTATGCTACTTCTCCACATGGATGGAAAATAGGGGGTTTTCTGGTTTCTTTTCCTTATTTTTCTATGATATTATATTTTCTTGAATGGGAAGCTTGGTACATTTATCAATCAATTATCCATTATCCAAATTTTCCTTGCAAGTTGGAGGAAGCTAGAGGAGGCGGTGGAGGAGGAAATACAATTCCCAGAGCCCCTAATGTTGCCCTTTGAGAAGATTTAATATGGACTAGATGGATATTTATGCCCAAAATTTTGCTTTCCAAAACACACAAGTCCCCTTCCTTATCAATTTAAGGAAAAAAAATTAGAATAAATTTCAACCTAAAAGTGGAATCCTAAGGAAAAATAATAAAACAAAGTTAGAATAATAAAATAAGAGTAATGAATTTTGAAGGGAAAAGAAGAAAAATAAATTTTTAATTATATTTTGGTTTATCACATTATAGGTTTACTCAAATTTCAAGTGTACACATTCATTGGATTCATAATTAAATCTACATCCAATGCATAGATGTATTGCATACTTTTGAGAAGACCCATATTGATAAAAGGAAGATACACTAAAAATGTGTTATGTTTATTAATGTATCTTAATTTTTAATGAATGTGGGTCTTCTAAAAAGTATGCATAATGGGTACTCATTTGAGTTTGAATTTAATTATGCATCGAATGAGTGCCTACACTTGAAATTTGAGTAAGCCTATAAGGAGATAAGTAAAAAATACAATTAAAAAAAATAGTTTTTCTTACTTTCCCTCCAAAATATTTACTCGTACCTATTTCTAAATTTAAATTATTTTGTTTGCTTTACACATTATGACATGGAAATTACATGAAAAAATCATTTTTAAGCTAAAGTTTCCTCTAATGAAGTTCCTAACTTCAAAGGGACCATTTCCAAGTGTTCCTATTCCCGTGCGCTTTCAGAGCTACAACCAATTATCAAATATGATGTATTAAATCTTCATCAAAATATTTTTCCTCTTGGAAATGTCATGGAGGGTGAGGATGATGAAATATTCCTTTGTCTCCTCTCATAGGGTATCCTCATTCACAGACCATAATTATTAGAGAATAAAAATATATGTCTTGAGTGCCAATCTCCCCAACCTTCACTACTGTAAAAATGAAACAAAGACAACCAACTACATATAAGTATGTGGGAATTAATGCCTCTCTAAGTAATAATATCTAAATTGATGTCCCAAGTAGTCTATATATGTCGAATCCTTGTCTGTCCACCACCTTCCCCTCTACATTGAAAGAAATCTACAACCTTAACGGATGAGTATCACAACTAAGCCTCATCCATTAATGCTTTATATTGCGTTGGCAAGAGAGACATGATGGAAATCATAATTTGATAGGGAACCCTAATCCAGGGCTTGTTCATGGAGTATTATATAAGCTTTCAAAACAGATTCTTCATGGTTTTTGTACATGTAATTCATCTAGCAATGTAGAATATTCATGAGGTTATTCTCTTTAGCCTATATTTATTTTCAAAAAAATAACATGGATTCCTTATCATTTAACACACCGGTACGAAATCCCTTTTAAAAGAAAACAAGATTCCCATATTTTCTTAAATAAGATATATATAAAGGCAAGCAAGTTTACTTATTTATGTTTTACTACTGCTCACACCTTTCAAGATACATACTAGTAATCTTTGCAAGAACTCACATGGGTTCTTCTCAGCAAAACTAGCATATTAGTTTGGTCTTTTACCATGGTATATCTCCAGGAATAATATATTTCTAAAGCATTAACATAATAGAAATCTTTTCAAGAACTTACATTGTAAGTTAGCCTTTACGTACATGGAAAAGATATATCCTTTTTAAAGAAACTCTAACTCCATTGCTATTTACTTTGTACACATTTTATTTTCCATAAATGCAATAACTATTGTTTCAAGAAAATAAAAATAATAATACTCATCTCTTGAAACTCTTTAATCAACCTGGATTAGATATGTGATGCCTTCCTTCACATACCTACATTTCATCTCAGATCTCTCAATTTCTTTTTGCTTAACAAATCCTAAAGGCACTAGTGCTGCAACCTTTAGCTCTGATACCACTTGTAATATACACTGATAACTTCACATGGAAATGTAAGGAGTTAAAATTTTTTTATACAAGTTACTCATGGGTAACTATCCATTCACTATTAAATATTCCTTACTCATCATTACATAGAACTTTTACCATTTCATAGTGTAACTTTAGATTAAGAATACTAAGCTCCTTAACCATTAACAACCTCCATTACAATACATTAACATAATATTGTATGATGTAACCTTCCATTCATTTCATTACTCATATAGTCATCACATACTTACCATTATGAACATCATAACAAGAAAGGAATCAACATCATCAACTTGAAACAATAATCAATCACATCATTGAGCACCAATATACCCTAGAAACCCCGTAGGGTGAAAACTAGCAAGCGTTTAATTTTATTATTAAACGCTCGTGAGGGTGATCAGCCCTCACTCAATGGCTTATAAGGGAGACCATCCCTTAACCATCGTTTATAAATCTTACAAGGAAATATACAAATATCTAGCTTAAATCCATTACAATAAATATGATACCATTTACCCTTTGGTCTTCATATATTCATATCTTGATGGAATGGATGTACCTACAATGGTCCATCGTACACTAGATCATCTAGTAGTTCATACTTCTCTGCATGAACCATAATCATTTACCTGCCACCAAGTTAAGCATAATATTTCCTTTATACATATCACCATCATACCCTGCTAATGTTACCTTCAACATACCTTGATTGTAAAGATTCATAAAGTATAAAAAATCATTTCACATATCCATACTATAGTAGTTTCTCCATCTACTCATGTATATTCATGAGATGCAAGTAAAGTACCTTGACATTCTCCCGTTAACAACACATACTTCATATGTGCTGGTTATAAGTCATCACATTAACTAATGTTTCTATCGCATAAGCACTGCAAGACAATAGCTACTTCTCCCCAGCATACATTTAAAATAAACTGATACTTAGTTATGATAGTCATTCATGAAATTTCCATAATTTAATCAAAATAGCTAACCCTTGAACTATTACTTTTATTACATGGAGTGCAATCTAACATATCAAATGTTTCTCCCATGCATGTTGTAACATGCCTCAAAATTTTATTTTTTTTCTTTTGGGTTCACCCCATTTAGATTTCACATAGACGTCTTACCTTAATGTATACAGTTACCTACGTATCTGAGTTTTTCCCTAAGGTATGTTGATCTATATCTGAATCATTAACTCTTATTAATTCGTTCCTCAAGTTGTCAAGGTGACTTCCCTTTTTAATTATGATACACATTGCTTTTTTTTTTAATTTCTATAAACTATCTTAGTTAACCTCCCTTGTAATTTAAGTGGAAGATATTATAACCCCAAAAATTAACTTAACTCAAATTATTACATTGAACATGTTAATATATGGTTCATCCATACTACTATCATATGAAATAATTTTCTACCGAATTTCCTTTGATTATATGTCATAAGGTTTGCGACCCTATCACGTCCGGCTTGTGTGAGATAGTACATACTATATCAAATTGATTTGTAATGATTCCCACAATCTTTACACAGAGCACAATTTCACTCAATGTGTCGACCCCTTTGAGGGTTTCATCTCATGTTTTTTCTACATACTAAATGTCTCTTGTGTACTTCTCTACAATGATATTCGAGCGCCAGCCCATTGTTATCCCTACATTAAGTCTTCTGCATTTCTCGAGAAGAGAAGCGTTACCTGGAAGTCGTTCCACATTTATTTACCTGGCTCGAATTCATAACTTCTATTAAACTTCCGTTAAAGACCTCCGAGTGCCATTGATCTAACCCTATGTCCAAGGATGCCTCTCGCATATTTTTCCATCTGGATGGCATGGATGCATTAGGGTTTGACGTTCTACTTAATTGGGAATTTCTCTTGTTACAACCTTCATTTTGTTCCTGCATGTCTCGTGGCCAGGGTTTCTACTTGGTGGTGTCGATGGTATTTCCATCGAGACTTCTTGACTCACACAGTCACTTGGTTTGGATACAGGAGCGATATTCCTAGGTAACACGTTCTCCTTATTACGTCATGCCTTGTTGAGTTTATTCGTGCCGTATATCATATATAATTCTTATTATGATTGCGATTTAACTCTACAAGAGGAGTTTGAAATTTTGATTATTTTTTTGTGTTTGTAATTAGCTCTGCCTTCTGAGAGCGTTGGTGTCGTAGCGGACTCCTCATAGTTGTTGAGGCATTTTTGCCGTGTAGTAATAATGTGATCCACATTTAGGCTTTGATTTCTCCTACGTTTGAACACAATGAGTCGAATGAATTTTTTTTTACAATCATTGTCATTAGATACGCATGGTTTCATTTCCCCTTTCAGAATTGGGAATTAACCAGATAAATTTTGACGCCTTATTTCCCAAGGTAAATTAATATGTATATGGGCATTTGTTAATTTCTAGTTGTACTTATATAGGCTTATCCTCACCCTTTTTAATTTTTCGTTTCGGTTTCTTGTTACTGCAGGTGATTATATTAATTCCTGCCATCATAATATTCACTCTTATCATGCTCTCGTCACTTGTTCCAGTTTTTACCTAAGATTTTTGTCTTTGTTTGTGAACTTAGGTTGGTTCCTTCTCGTCATAGAGAATTTTGATTTCAGTAGTTTGATATTCCCATATATATGGGTCATCTTCGGTTCTACATTTTCCATCTGAGATTTTTTAACAATTTTATTTGGTGTGGGTGTTATAAATCTTGTTGCACCTCTGTAAATTTTGTAAACGCTTAATTGGACTGTCTAATATAAAATTTTGGCCTTAGAATACGACCAAGATTTTTGACTATTGAACATGTTCTAATATATTTTGGTTGTCTTATACTATTTTCCCTTAAGACTAATGCTCAGGAGTTTCAATGCTTGGGCGATGCCTATAGAATTCGTTTGGGACACTATGTATCTATTTCATAATAGTATATATGGTTTCGCATGTCTGTCATATTCACCATACACTTATTTTTTATTTCCAGGTTTATTCAATATTTCCACTTGATTGTTGTATACATATTAATTGATGGAAGTTTAATACACCACCATGGCTACATACGAACAGAATTCTTGGGTCCCCTTTCTGCTATTTTTTTTTCTATGATGTATGTACACTGACATATGTTGTATTTTTATGTGATATCCAGAAAAATAGTTACTATACTAATAATCAGTTTGCTAGCTTAATGGTTATGCATAATACTCTGATAAGTACAATTTTCCTTTCAATGTATGATTAGAAAATTTAATAATATCCAGCTGAGCATTTTTTATTTCAATTCCTGGAATATAGAGGGTTACTATCAATAGTCCTTCTTTTCCTTATGTGTACATTAGGAATAATGAGTATAGGTTAATAAAAACCTTAACAAAATTTAACTGGGTACTTTTCCAGGATACATGGCTTACATTCATTGCATCCCAATGGGGTTTATTTAAGCTGTAGCGCATTATGTTATTTCAGATAGTAGAATTTATGTGTCAGTAGGTTGTTTGACTATTATTATTTTCCTGTCAAGTGGGCAGAATCTAACAAAGAATTTTTTCCCATTAGGGACATATCAATGACACCCATCTTTCTGTTATAAGAGTTTCTTCATTAGCATAGAATTTAAGTTCTATTTACCTATTTTGGTTGTCTATAATATATCCTAGATGGTTTTGTGATATGAGAATGTCTCTAGGTAGTATTTCATTCTCTGCCTTGTATTAGCCAAATGTACATATTCATATCAGTCTTTTAAATGATTTAACTTATCATTTCTATTTGCTTACTTCCTTCAATGTTGTGCAGTTTTCTATCTCATGTATTTAATTCATGTAACAAGAATTATTTACTTCTCAGTTCATATTTTCCTTTTTAAATCAAAATGATTACAGTTTACCTACATGCACTTCAATAAGGTATCTCTGCAATGTCAGCACTGTGGTTAATCACTATAAACTCTTCTAATTTCATAGCTGGTTTTTCATCTTCTAATTCTATCTTCCTATTTCATACATAATTTGATTTATACTTCCACAAAAACGGATTAAAGTTACAAATTTAGTGATTTATGGGAGTAGTATAAATCTCTAAATTTAAACCATTAGCAGGTTTAGAACTTCTAGATGATTTTCCCCATAATTCCTATTCCAACAAATATACAGGATTGAGAGGATTAAGTTCTTCTAAACAGTTCTACTAAATTTATGGAATATCAATTTTAGAATTTTTGAAGTACAATAACATCTACAGTGATTAACCATATTGCATAATAACAAGTAATTCTTCACCATTCATAAAAATTGTGAGCATACCACTTCTGCAGATGACCAATCCTCCCAACCTTAGAGTTCCTTTATCCCCAGAACTCACCCCCGAACTGAGATCATCTCCTAGAATAGACCAACCCCAATCTGTTCTGGAGTAGGTTATTTAAGCTTCTGATCCCCAAAGCCTGTTTCTAATTTTGCGTCCAGAATTATAGGATGTTTTTATTCCTGTTTTCCTAGGCTTCCCTTATTTAGGGACTTTTAAAGTTGCTTTCTTCTTTTATATATTTTTACCTCTTCCCAACTACTCTCCACCTCATTGGGGAAATCTAGATTTTTCCTCAAAAATCTAAATTAGAAATAAATTCTTTCAAGGATTTTTGAAATATTTTTGGGGAAAGTCTTAGTCTCTTTCCATACCTCATGGATTTGGCAAGTGATCTGAAAAATCTCATTTGGTAAATATGCACAGAAATAGTTTATTTATTTTTCATGATTAAATAATTAATTACATCCACACCATAGCTATCCATTGGGGTCCACTCCCCTTTGGATTGAAGTTCAAATGTCTAACTTGAACACATAAAACAAGGGGTGTTACATATTCCCCCTCTAAAAATAAAAAAATCATCCTTGGTGTTAACAAATAACTACCAGAGTTCATTTTCAAAATAAATATGGATTATTTTCCATCATCTTAGCTTCTCTTTCCCATGTAGCTTCTTCAGCAGTAAAGTCCTTCCACCGCACCTTTACTCTTGCTCCTGTTCGGTTTCTCAATTCAATTTCTTCACACTCCAATATTTGAAGCAACTCTGGAAGGAACTCCCCTTCTGGTTCCACCTGTATCACATTCCAATCAACAATGTGAGAATCACCATGTACATATCTTTTTAATAACGAAACATGAAGCACATCATGAACTCTAACATGGGGCGGTAGGGCCAGATTATAAGCCACTGGTCCCACCCTTTCTAACACCTCAAAAGGCCCACAATATCTAGGAGCCTATTTTGCATAACTTCCATCATAAAGTGTGCTCTTTTTGGGTTTAATACACAGGTACACATGATCACCCACTTTGAACTCTCAATGCACTCTCTTCCTATCAGCATAGTTTTTTTGTCGGTCTTCTGCAGTCTTGATGTTCCTCTGTATTTGTTTGAAAATTATTTCCATTTCATGTAGAGTGTCTGGCCTCAACACTAGTTTATATTCAGGTTGGAGCCAACTTAAGGGAGTACGACACTTTCTTCCATAGAGTGCTTCAAATGGACTCATCTTGATAGAGGATTGATAACTATTGTTATAAGGAAATTCAACTAAATGCAAGTAGTCTTCCCATTTTGACAGCCTATCCATCACATACATTCTCATCATATCCTCCAAAATTTGGTTTGTTCTCTCTGTCTAACCATCCGTCTGAGGGTGATAGGCAGTACTAAAATTCAATTTAGTGCCCATGCCCCCAAATATGCCTTTCCAAAAGGCGGCTGTGAACTTAGCATCTCTATCTGAAATAATCATTTTTGGGACCCCGTGTAGCCTTACCATTTCTTTTAGGAACACATCTGCTACTTGGGCTGTCCCAAAAGTAGATTTCACAGGGATGAAGTGTGCAGCTTTTGTTAACGTGCCCACCACAACCATCACTGATTCATGCTGGTACTTTTTTCTGGGTAACCCGGTTATGAAATCTATAGAAACAATGTCCCATTTCCATTCTAAAATTGGCAAGGGATTTAAAAGACCAGTTGGATGCTGATGTTCAACTTTGACTAGTTGACATTCCATGCACTGAGCTAAATAGTTTGCCACATCCTTTTTCATTCCTGGCCAAAACAATTTCTTTTTCAAGGCTGTAAGCATTTTCTGATATCCAGGATGTCTTGCATATGGTTGTTTATGATATTCATCTAGGATTTCCTTTTTAAAACAATCCACATTAGGAATGTACACTCAATTTTTGTAGCAGATCAGCCCTTTCTAGTTTTGAGTGTATTCAGCCATTTCTTTTTTTAGTATTCTCACTTGTAGATCTTGATCTTGATGGAAAATTTGATTTCTCTTTTTGGGGGAAGATGAGGAATCTCATCTGGAAAAAATTCATTGAAATATCTTATCACTGGTAAAGTGTCTAGCATGTTTTCTTCAGGTTGTTGTCTTAATTCTTCAACATGTACAGCATATAATTGATATCCTTTTCTAGTTGTTCTTTTTAATTGTAGGGCTGATATTTGTCTTATTGAGATTGGTTTTGGTTTTCCTTTTAGTATAATGGGTTTCCCTTCCTCATATATGCAATGCAGATTTTTATCCCAACAATTCATCATAGCCCTCTTATTTTCTAACCAGTCCATTCCTATCAGCAAATCATATGAGCCTAAGGGAAAAATGTTTAAATTTACTTCTGTCTAAAAATAATTTAATTTAATTGTTTTTTGAGGTAACTTATGGGTTACTTTTTGTTTAGTACCAGTAGCTAACTGGACCAACCAAGATTGTTGGAATTTTTCAGTTTTTAGATTGCATTTTTCTACAACTTGGGGAGTAATATTACTCAAAGAAACAATCGGATCAATCAAAACTATAACAGATTGGTCAGCGATCTTACCTTCCATCTCGACCATAGTATCCTGATGTTCTCCTTATCAGTTCTCCAAGGCTACACTGATAGTGGGTATGTTCCTAGCTATATCGTTCACTGTGGTAGCTTCTCTATCCTTCAGAATCATCTGAATATTTCTATGTGGACAATCCCTCAACAAATGAGGTTCCTCGCAGCCCCAACATTTCAAAGTCTCCCGCATTTTAACTGCTCCTTCCTTCTTATTATCTCCATCTATTTGTTTTGAACCAACTTGGGACTTGGTAGTTTGACTTTCCTTTGGTTTGTTAAATTTCTTCCACTGATGATCCCTACCAAAGTTTTTCAAGTAAGCTGGTTTTTGTTTCTTTATTTTAAATTCACCCTTGTTTACCCAACTTATTCCATGTTCACCCTTTCCTTTAAACTGTTGGTAACATAGTCTAGCTTCCATCACTGCTTCGTCCATAGTTTTTGGATTATCGAACTCTATTTTCTCGTTATACACAACAGACAAGAAGTTCAAAAACCTTTGTACCTTTTCCTTCTCTTCATGAATGTAAGGAACATACCTCAATAGATTAGTGAACTTGGTGACAAACTCATCTATAGTGATCTGTCCTAAACTGAGTTCATGGAACTCCTTTGCTTTGTCATCATAATAACGTTCGTTCAAATAGATTTTTTTAAACTTGACTTGGAAATCTTCCCAATTAATTGTTTTTTCATCAATGGCATGGACCATTTTCGTCTCCTCCCACCACAAGGTAGCTTTACCCTGCAACTGGTAGACAGCTAATTTTCCGTTCAGATTTCTCTCATATTCATAGACCTGGAAATACTTAATCATATTCAACAACCATGCCTCAACATATTCCTTCTTCTCTCCATCATAGGAGGGAGGTTTAATTTTTCGGAATTCACCTTGTAATTCCTTCCCCTGTTTAGATTGATGTCTATTAGTGTCATCTTTCTCAGAATCATCTGAGAACTTTCCTTTCTTTCTCTTTTCGGAACCTTCACCTTCTTGGCTGTTCCATGAGGTCAGTTCTCTTATTAGCTTTTCCTGCTCCTCACTGACTAATGATAGCTTGTCATTCTGGCTTCTTAGCTTAGCCATATCCTGTTGCAACTTGTGCAACATAGCCACCAAAGGAGCATTGGGATCTGGCTTGTTATCTTCATCACACAGATCAACATAAATTTCATCTCCTTTGCCATTAACTTTGCAGTTCGAGTACCACTGTACACTAAACAAAACAACATCAATAACAAAAGAAAAAAAATTCCTTCCAAAATAACTTACACAGTGAGCACAACAACAGCCCAGTTTTTTCTAACATGAGCTCTAATACCATTTTTAACATGCCTTAAAAAAAAAAAAAATTCCTTTGGGTTCACCCCATTTAGATTTCACATAGACACCTTACCTTAATGTATACAGTTACCTACGTATCTATATTTTTCCCTAAGATATGTTGATCTATATCTTAATCATTAATGCTTATTAATTCGTTCCTCAAATTGTGATGGTGACTTCCGTTTTTAATTATGATACCCATTCCTTATTGTTTTTTTTTTTTTAATTTCTCTAAACTATCTTAGTTAACTTCCCTTGTAGCTTAAGTGGAAGATATTATAACCCCAACAATTAACTTAACTCAAATTATTACATTGAACATGTTAATATATGGTTCATCCATACTACTATCATATGAAATAATTTTCTACCGAACTGCCTTTGATTATATGTCATAAGATCTGTGACCCTATCACGTTCGGCTTGTGTGAGATATTACATACAATATCGAATTGATTTGTAACGTTTCCCACAATCTTTACACAGAACACGATTTCACTCAATGTTTCGACCCCTTTGAGGGTTTCGCCTCACGCTTGTCCTACATATTAAATGTCTCTTGTGTACTTCTCTACGATGATATTTGAGTGCCAGCCCATTGTTATACCTACATTAAGTCTTCTTCCTTTCTCGAGAAGAGAAGCGGTACCTGGAAGTCATTTCACATTTATTTACCTGTCTTGAATTCATAACTTCTATCAAACCACCATTAAAGACCTCTGAGTGCCATTGATCTAACCCTAAGTCCAAGGACGCCTCTCACATATTTTTCCATTTGGATGGCGTGGATGCGTTAGGGTTTTACATTCTACTTAATTGGGAATTTCTCTTGTTACAACCTTCATTTTGTTCCTTCACATCTCGTGGCTAGGGTTTCTACTTGGTGCTATCGATGGTATTGCCATCGAGACTTCTCGACACACACAGTCGCTTGGTTTGCATACATGAGAGAGATTCATAAGTAACACATTCTCCTTATTATGCCATGCCTTGTTGAGTTTATTCGTGATGTATACCATATAAAATTCTTATTATGATTACGATTTAACTCTACAGGAGGAGTTTGAAATTTTGATTCTCTGTTCGTGTTTGTAATTTTCTTTGCCTTCTGAAAGCGTTGGTGTCATAGAGGACTCCTCATAGTTTTTGAGTCATTTTTGCCGTGCAGTAATAATGTGATCCACATTCAGGCTTTGATTTATCCTGCATTTGAATACAATGAGTCGAATGAATTTTGTTTTTAGAATCATTGTCATTAGATACTCATGGTTTCATTTCCCCTTTAGAAATTGGGAGTTAACCAGAGAATTTTTTACACTGTATTTCCCAAGGTAAATTAATATGTATATGGACATTTGTTAATTTCTAGTTGTACTTATATTGGATTATCCTCGCCCTTTTTAATTTTTCTTTTTGGTTTCTTGTTACTGCAGGTGATTATATTAATTCCCGCCACCATAATATTCACTCTTATCATGCTCTTGTCACTTGTTCCAATTTCACCCTAAGATGTTTGTCTTCATTTCTGAACTCAGGTTGGTTACTTCTCGTCACAGAGAATTTCGATTTCAGTAGTTCGATATTCCCATATGTATTGGTTAGCTTTGGTTCTACGTTTTCCGTTTGAGATGTTTTAACAATTTTATTTGGCGTGGGTGTTATAAATCCCATTACACCTCTGTAAATTTTGTAAACATATAATTGGACTGTCTAAAATCAATTTTTGGCCTTAGAATAAGACCAAGATTTTTGACTATGGAACACGTTCTAATATAGTCTGGTTGTCTTATACTATTTTCCCTTAAGACTAATGCTCAGGAATTTAAACGCTTGGGGGAGGCCTATCGAATTATTTTGGGACACTATGTATCTATTTCATAATAGTATATACGGTTTCCCATGTTTGTCATATTAACCATACAATTATTGTTTATTTCCAGGTTTATTTAGTATTTCCACTTGATTGTTGTATATATATTAATTGATGGAAGTTTAATACACCAACATGGCTACATACGAACATAATTCTTGGGTCCCCTTTCTGCTATTTGTTTTTCTATGATGTATGTAGATTGACATATGTTGTATTTTTATGTGATGTCCAGACAAATATTTACTATACTAATAATCAGCTTGCTGGCTTAATGGTTATATATAATACTCTGATAAGGACAATTTTCCTTTCAATGTATGATTAGAAAATTTAATAATATCCACCTGAGTACTTTTTATTTGAATTCTTGGAATACAGAGGGTTACTATCAGTAGTCCTTCTTTTCCTTATCAGTACATTAGGAATAATGAGCATAGGTTAATAAAACCCTTAAGAAAATTTAACTGGGTACTTTGCCAGGATACATGGCTTACATTCATTGCATCCCAATGGGGTTTATTTAAGCTGTAGCCCACTATGCTATTTCAGATAGCAGAATTTCTATGTCACTAGGTTGTTTGACTATTATTCTTTTCCTGTCAAGTGGGCAGAATTTAATAGAGACTTTTTTCCCATTAGGAACATATCAATGACATCCATCTTTCTGTTATAAGAGTTTCTTCATTAGCATAGAATTTTAGTTCTATTTACCTATTTTGGTTGTCTATAATATATCCCACATGGTTTCATGATATGAGAATCTTTTTAGGTAGGATTTCATTATCTGCCTTGTATTGGCCAAATGTACATATTCATATCAGTCTTGTAAATGGTTTAACTTATCATTTCTATTTGCTTACTTCCTTCAATGCTGTGAAACTTTATATCTCATGTATTTAATTCATGTAACAAGAATTATTTACTTCTCAGTTTAGATTTTCCTTTTTAAAACAAAATTATTATAGTTTACCTACATGCACTTCAATAAGGTATCTCTGCAATCTCAGCACTGTGCTTAATCACTATAAACTCTTGTAATTTCATAACTGGTTTTTCATATTCTAATTCTATCTTCCTATTTAATACAAAATTTGATTTGTACTTCCATAGAAACAGATTATAGTTACAACTTTAGTGATTTATGGGAGTAGTATCAATCTCCAGATTTAAACCATTAGCAGGTTTAGAACTTCTAGATGATTTTCCCCATAATTCTTATTCCTACAACTATATAGAATTGAGAGGATTAAGTTCTTCTAAACAGTTCTGTTAAATGTGTGGAATATCAATTTTAGAATTTTTGAAGTAAAATAACATCTACAGTGATTAACCATACTGCATAATAACAAGTAATTCTTAACCATTCATAAAAATTGTGAGCATACCACTTCTACAAATGACCAATCCTCCCAACCTTAGAGTTATTTTATCCCTAGAACTCACCCCCGAGTTGAGATTAGCTCCTAGAACAGATCAACCCCAATCTGTTCTGGAGTAGCTTATATAAGCTTCTACTCCCCAAAGCTGGTTTCTAATTCCGCGTCCAAAATTATAGGATGCTTTTATTCCTATTTGCCTAGGCTTCCCTTATTTAGTGAGTTTTAAAGATGCTTTCCACTTTTCTAGGTTTTTACCTCTTCCCAACTATTCTCCACCTCATTGGGGAAATCTATATTTTTCCTCAAAAATGTAAATTAGAAATAAATTCCTTCAAGGATTTTTGAAATATTTTTGGGGAATGTCTTAGCCTCTTTCCATACCTCATGGCTTTGGCAAGTGATCTCAAAAATCTCATTTGGTCAATATGCACAGAAATAGTTTATTTATTTTTCATGATTAAATAATTAATTACATCCACACCATAACTATCCATTGGGGTCCACTCCCCTTTGGATTGAAGTTCAAATGTCTAACTTGAACACATAAAACAAGGGGTGTTACACATGCAAAGGCATATATATTCCAAAAAAGTCTCCAACGAAGCACGTAGCTTCCTTCATGAGTCTTCCGAAAGGAAACCTCAATGCTAGTGAGCATGTAAACATATGTTTTCTTTTGTAAAATTATGCAATGAAGAATATAAATACATGTCTTCTTTTTCAAATATTATACTAAAAAATCATTTCCATTATATTTTAGCACCACATGCTATCTTTCCCACCTACAAATATTTATATTCATTCCAATGAAAGTTATTACTTATGTTGCATACCTATGTGTGATTTTCTTCCAAAAGGAATTAACATCATAATCGTGATAAAAATTAAACACTTAATTTGTTCATCTAAAAAAATATAACTAAGTAGTTCCTCTATCCATGGATTTATTAAATAACCATTCTTTACTAACAACATGGTAATCTATTCATGGAATTATGAATTAACTAATATTCACAAACACCATGGTAATCTACCCATGGTTTTATGAAATAATTAATCTCTATCAACACCATGGTAAACTATTTATGGATTTATGAAACTATTCATAGATTTATTAATTCATTACTATTTAGAACATGGTTAATGAATATAAATTTGAGAAAAATTCTATTTTCTTCTTCATCGTACATGAACATATTTCAAGAGTTACCGTCTTTAATATATAAAAGAAAATACCTTGGATTTGTTCTCATTTCCTAAACTAAATGAGTACAAAATCACTTTTAAAATAAAGATCATGCATCTTCTATTTTCTTGCTTATACCATATTATGTAAATATTTATATTAAAGAGCTACCCTCTTTAATATATTCAAGAAAACCTCTTTTAAAATATAGAGCATGCATATTCTATTTTCTTGTTATAAAATATTATATAAATATTGATATTAAAGAGTTACCCTCTTTGAATCTATTCAAGAAAATATCTTTTAAAATATAAAACATGCATATTCTATTTTCTTTCTTATACCATGAATTTAGTATGCATCTCTTTCAATAACATAATAATTATTTATATGCAAACTAATGTTTCAAGAAAAGAACAATGATAATACTTACCTCTTAAAAACATATTGGTCAAACCAGAATTTAAAGATACATTGTCTTCTTTTCATGGCATCCTTACTCTACTCCATGCACTACTGAACTGTACGTAAGTATATAATGAACGATAGGTTCAAGGCAAGAACTACCTCTCTCTTGGTGACACTTTTGAAAGGCGGCACACTGCCTTGACAACTAACACTGCCACATTGGTACGGAAGCCATGTATAAGGGTTCGAAGGTCCTTCGACTGGATAAACACTCTGTTGCATATGAATTTAAATGGCGGAACCTTTAAATACCAGTTGAACCCCTATATTGTTGTATCGGGAGGAGGGAACCTCAATATTTTTTTACCTCCGCAACCCAATGGAGACCCACCCATCACCATCCTCCATCATAGCACTCTGCGGTCATGATCCAGTGCATTCACATTAATATGCTCCCAGCTTTTCCAATTTCAAATTGTGTGGCAAAGATTTGTGTCTAAATCAATAATCTAGGTTCCAAGTAAATAAAGTATAGCAAGTCGTTACCAAGAATTGGTTTTAAATTAATTGAATCTTGATTTTTTTGGTTTGAACAGTTAAAGATAGCAACGTAATAATTATTTACCAGGAGTACGTGTGTTACAAAAATGTTATAAAATTAAATTAAAATAAAATATTTTAAAATATCTTGATTGTGAAATAAGTTATGGTTATTGGCCATGTGGTATTGATAAACCATGGTATTGACCCATGATATTACAACAAATACTATTTACATGCTAATAATATCGACCATAAATTGGGGCTAATTTCCATGATTAAGAATCACGTCATATTGCTATAAAATATTTCCATTGTGAAAGAAGTGACATTGTATTGGCTGATGGCATGGTAACAAAACCTATTGACAAGTTAATAACAGATTTTACATATAACAATTTGACTTTAACTTTTTATTATATATTGAGAAAACATTTAAATGTTTAGAGGTTTTATATTACTTTTAACATTTTATTTATTAAGTTTAATTTTATTTATTACTTTTTTTAATAATTTAGTGCACATATAAATGTTAAATGTTAAACATTTATGCTTGACATTTGTACCCCACATAAGTGGGTAGAGCACCTCTCAAGAAATCATCGATAATTAATAAGTATAAAATATTTAATAGTGATCAAGACAAAGGTTTAGGATTTAAAGTATTTTTTCTTTTAAATTTAATTAAAAAATGATGGTCCTATAATGAAATTAACATAAAATATATATATAATATTTTTGAGCATATAATTTGTTATGGTTTTTTGGTAAGTGATAATCATAAGCTTTGGTATTGTAACAAAGTGGAAGTTTATTTATAGCTTAAGAGTATCCACGATAAAGTGCAAGTAACTTCAGGGTTAAGAATGTTGTTAGGGTTGAGCATTTCCATCACCGTAAATTTAGAAGAGCTGTTGAGATTGAGAAAAGGCCTTGTTCATTTTCATTGTGGGATCACATCTCTCTACTCTGAGTAGGGTTCCTTTTTCCTTTGGCTCGTGTTTTCTTTTTTTTCTTTTTGCTGGGTTGAGGCTTTATATATATATATATATATATATATATATATATATATATATATAGATATTATTAGATTCATGTAGTAGGTTTGATGTTTTTTAGGTTTCTTAATTTATTTTGTTAATTTATAATTATATATTTTAAATAACATATCTAATGTTGACCAAGTTTTAGTCTATATTTGATATTTTCTTCCTTTTTATTTAGTATTATTTTTATTAATACGTCCATTTATTTATTTATTTTTATTTCTATATTTATTTACTTTTATTTTTTTTACTTAGTCTTTATTTATTATTTTACTATCTTATATGTTTTTATGATGATGTTTAATTATTTTTCTTTAATTTATTAGTTGGTTGTTTTTATTTTGAGTGTTGATTGTACTTGTGATTTTCAATGTCTAATTTTATGGATTTTATTTTATAAAATGTGTAATATTTATTTTAATATTTCTTTAACATTTATTTTTCCATTTATCCAAGCTATTCACTGTCGGTTCTAAAATATTTATGTGATTTACACTCTCAAATGTTGTTAGATTTTTTTTTTAAATGTAGATATTTATGTTATTTTTTTTAATTGATGGTAATAATAATTGAAAATAAAGTTATATTTTAGCTAATTTTAATAACCTTTTTGCGATTTAGCAAAGATAAATGTTTTGATGAGTATAATGGAAGAATCATTATTTACATGTACTAACCATTTAATATATATGACTCATCGTATTAGTAATCATTAATATTATAACTTGTATTATAGCATTTTCCTTGCTTATTGTATAATTAAAATTAATTTTTTTTCAAATTAATTTTCACGCCTCCCTCACCATGAAAGTCTTCAAATCCCATTCCCTTTTTAACATCTTTGTTTTACTATTTTGGATTTGTTGAGAAAGTTTTCAAATCCGATTCCCTCTTTAACATCTTTGTTTTACTATTTTGGATTTGTTGAGAAAATCTTCAATTCCTCTTCCCTTTTTAACATCTTTTCTTTACTATTTTGAATTTGTTAATACTTTGTTGCTTTCTTACTAGAAAGGACACCCTTGTTATGAAATTTAATGACTTATTCATGCTTTAAATATTTGAAAATAAAATTAAACTATACAACAATTAACAAATTGTTGTTATGAGAGAATTATCATAAAATTAATACATGACATAAAACTATATTAAAAAAATATAACATTAAATTCTTATAATTAAAAATATATCACATTTTTTTTAAATATAATTTACTTAAACAAAAATACAAAATTAGTATAATTAAAGACATATCACACCTTTTTTTTAAATATAATTTATTTAAATAAAAATTAGACCTTAACTTTAATCCACCATGAGTTTACCTTAAAAGAAATATATTTACTTAAGTTATCCTTTCCTCGAACATAAGAAATATATTTACTTATATTAATTCACCAACATAGTTATCCTTTCCTCAAACATATCTCAATTGTAATTGAAACGGATAGGCATGTGCATGAACTTTTAATTGCATTAATAAAAACGTGTAACATAAGAAATATATTTACTTATATTAATTCACCAACATAGTTATCCTTTCCTCAAACATATCTCAATTGTAATTGAAACGGATAGGCATGTGCATGAACTTTAATAAAAACGTTAGATAACCCTATATCATGAGTTTAATAACTTAACCAGATGGAAACGTTTTTTATGTTCATTCAAATAAATTTGAATTTGAATTTTGAATAACGGATTAGAAAATTGGGTGAACCGTTGGTTGCCCAGAGGAATAATATGCGAGGGCAACCACCACCATCTAGCAAAACGGTCCAATTGAAATTTAGTGGAGCAACGTCTAATTTTTCAGCTCAACGTGGGACATGTGTCACCGTTTTAGTGGAGAAAAGAGCTGGAAGCTTTAGTGAAACAACGTCTAATTTTTAAGCTGAACGTTGGATACGTGTCACCGTTTTAGTGGAGAAAACAACTGAAAGCCAAAGGCTGCTTTTTATCCACTAGTTCCATTCTGGAAAGATAAAAATGATCGAACCTGTCCCGAGGTTTTCTCGAGCTTTCCAATTATGTGAAATGCAGGCATGATGTTTGATCAGGTATTTGATCTATGGGACTGCGGCTATTCTCTCTGGTACGTTTTCGCTTCTCTCTGGTATTTAGAAATCAGAGGATTCTTCTCTCGCACATGCTCTTGTGTTGTCTCGGTGTATGTGTGTTGGGCTATGCGTATAGTGTGTGTATACTACAGAGAGGAGATGGCATGGAATTGACAGATATTTAACAGCAGATTTTTGCAGAGAGGAGATGGCATGCATGGCATTGGCAGATTCTTAAGTTTTTTTGCACGATGGGGTAGCCTGTTCATTTTATTTTATTTTATCTTTCGTTTTTTTATTTTCATTAATTCGAACAATGCTTGGATCTATAGATGGTGTTTGAGTTCGATTTAAGGATCTGTTTGATCGATATTTAACGCGTAGGGTTTTGCAAGATCTGATTTCTTGAGTCCTTTTTTTCATCATTTTGCATTTTCTGGTACTCCTGGTTCTAAAAGCCAAGGTTATTATTAATTAGGGTGTTTTTAAATCTCTCTCTTATAGTTTTGTTAAGCCCTGGTTTTCTTTCAAAGAACAACAAAATTGATTTTGAATTCATAATTTATTTCTTCAAAACTAAGTTTACATTGAGGTAGATATTGTTTCTTTATATTAAAAAACTTAAGCGTGCATCTTGGATTTTATTTTATTTTGTTTTTCTAAATGTGTGAAAAACGTAAACAGCATGCCATCGCTCAGAAAGCTTAAGTATGAAGTATTTTTTTCTTCTCATTTATTTCTACGGCCAGAAAAACAAAGTCTAGTTTCTTTATTTTAAATCCACCTTTACACTCAAATGGCTCTATATAATGTTTATTGAATTCATACAATATTATTTAATTTGTGAAGGTGTAGCAGATGCCCGAAGATGCAGCAGATGAAAATGCCCCATTATTTATTTGCAGTTGCTGGTATTTACGGTCCTGGAAGCCAAGTCAGTATTAATTAAGTTAAGTTGTTTTTAAATGTCTTGTATATCTTTATTTTAAACTTGCAGTTTGTATATTTATTTTTGAGTATTGATTATATATTAATTTGATTGATGCAACTTTTCTTTGTAACCATTTATTACTACTCTGAGAAAAACAACATCTAGTTTCTTTTATTAAAGGTTAAATTATAGCATATTATGTTTAAAATGTGAATATTGCCATTTGTTTCTTATAAATGCCTTCAATTTTGTTTGATGGCCTGTTCTTTAAGTTGATAGAAATCTTTAGAAGCTAGTCACAAATATGATATTTTTATTACTTTCTTTCTAAATATTAAGGTCAAGATTTTTAGAGTCTACTCATCTTTACAATACATGTTACAATATATGTTAAAGTGGGTTTTTTTAAGTATAGTGGTTTTTTAGAGTGTGATTTATTCTCTCTTTATCTTTTCGTTACAAATTTTTAAATGACGTTCAAGAGAGAGAGTGAGCTTGAGAGTGTGAGTGGGAGATAGTGAAAGAGAATGAGTGTCTAGTGAGAGAGAGAGAGAGAGAGAGTGTGTGTATAGAGAGAGAGAGAGGGAGGGAGAGAGAGGGGGAGGGAGAGGGGGAGGCAGAGAGATTGAGGGAGAGAGAGGGGGAGGGAGGGAGACCGCAAGGGAGAGGGAGAGGGAGAGAGAGAGAGAGAGGGGGAGGAGAGGGAGGGAGAGAGAGAGGGGGGGGGGAGAGGGAGGGGGGGAGGAGAGGGAGTGAGAGAGAGAGGGATATAGGGCGAGGGAGAGAGATGGAGGGGGAAGAGAGGGGGAGAGAGGGGGAGATAGATAGGGAGAGGGAGGGAGGGAGAGGGAGAGGAAGAGATGTGGAGGGAGGGAGAGGGAGAGGAAGAGATATGGAGGGAGGGATAGAGTGGGGAGAGGGGGAGAGTGGGGAGAGAGCGGGGGAGAGAGATAAAGAGTGAGAGGGAGATGGAGAGGGAGAGATATGGATGGAGTGAGAGAGGGAGGGAGGGAGTGAGAGGGAGAGGGAAAGAGAGAGAGAGAGAGAGAGAGAGAGAGAGAAGGGAGAGAGAGATGCTGGGAGAGGGAGAGAGACGGAGGGAGGGAGAGAGGGAGGCAGAGAGGAAGGGAGAGAGAGAGAGGGGGAGAGAGATGGAGAGAGGGGGGAGATAGATACGGAGAGGGAGAGGGAGGGTGAGGGAGAGGGAGAGATATGGAGGGAGGGATAGAGGGGAGAGAGAGTGATATAGGGTGAGAGGGAGAGATGGGGGAAAGAGGGGGAGAGAGAGAGAGAGAGAGAGGGAGAGGGAGGGGGAGAGAGACGGAGGGAGTGAGAGAGGGAGGGAGAGAGGGAGGGAGAGGGAGGGAG
The DNA here is from genome assembly GCA_034641835.2 of Pinus albicaulis. Taxonomy (NCBI): domain Eukaryota; kingdom Viridiplantae; phylum Streptophyta; class Pinopsida; order Pinales; family Pinaceae; genus Pinus; species Pinus albicaulis. The sequence continues at coordinate 37,471 of JAXQQM020069572.1, read as the reverse complement.
AGAGATAGGGGGAGAGAGAGAGACACGGGGGGAGAGAGGGAGGGGGGTATAGGGAAGGATAGGGAAAGAGAGAGAGAGAGAGAGGGAGAGAGAGAGAGAGAAGGGGGGGTGAATAGCGAAAGATGGAGGGAGAGAAGGGAGAGAGGGAAGGAGAGGGAGAGCGATGGAGGGAGGGAGGGAGTGAGAGAGGGGGAGGGAGAGGGAGAGGGAGGGAGGGAGGTAGTGAGAGAGGGGGAGACAAGGGAGAGAGGGAGGGAGAGAGATAGGGGGAGAGGGAGGGAGAGAGAGGGAGGGAGAGGGGGAGAGAGAGGGAGGGAGAGGGGGAGAGAGGGAGAGGGAGAGGGAGATATATATAGAGATAAAGAGTGAGGGGGAGAGAGAGGGAGGGAGGGAGGGAGGGAGAGGTAGAGAGGGAGAGAGAGGGGGGGAGAGTGAGGGAGAGGGAGAGAGAGGGAGAGAGAGAGAGAGAGAGTGAGGGATGGAGGGAGGGAGAGTGAGGGAGAGGGCGATATGGAGAGGGACAAAGACGGATAGTGCAAGAGGGAGAGAGGGAGAGTGAGGGGGAGGGGGAGATAGAGAGAGAGAGAAGGATAGAGAGATAGAGGGACAAGGGAAAGTGCGAGAGAGAGTGAGAGAGTGGGAGAGAGAGAGGTGGAGAGGGCGAGGGCTAGAGAGAGGGGGAGAGAGAGAGGGGAGAGAGGTGGAGAAAGAGAGAGCGAGAGCGAGGGGGAGAGGGAGGGAGAGAGAGATGGAGGGAGTGAGAGAGGGAGGGAGCGAGGGAGAGGGGGAGAGAGGGGGTGAGATGTAGAGGTAGAGGGAGAGGGGGAGAGTGAGGGAGAGGGAGGGAGACAGGGAGAGACGGAGAGAGGGAGAGGGAGAGACAGATTGAGGGATAGATGGAGGAGGAGGGAGGGAGAGATAGGGAGAGGGCGATATGGAGAGGGAAAGAGAGAGATAGGGTGAGAGGGAGAGAGAGAGAGAAGGAGGTAGAGAGGGAGAGTGAGGGGGAGGAAGAGATAGAGAGAGAGAGTGAGATAGAGAGATAGAGGGATGAGGGAATGTGAGAGAGAGAGAGAGAGAGAGGGAGATGGAGAGGGTGAGGGAAAGAGAGAGCGAGAGAGAGAAAGGGGCAAGAGGTTAGGTCGAGGGAGAGGAGAGATAGCGAGAGAGGGAGGGAGGGAGGGAGGGGGGCATAGGGCAAGAAAGAAAGAGAGAGAGAGAGAGAGAGAGAGAGAGAGGGAGAGAGGGGGGGAAAGCGGGAAAGGGAGAGGGTGAGAGGGAGATGGAGAGCAAGGGAGAGGGGCGAGGGCGAGAGAGAGAGAGAGAGAGAGAGAGAGAGAGAGAGAGAGGGATGGGGAGGGGGAAAGAGAGGGAGAGGGAGGGATAGGGATAGGGATAGGGAGGGGAAGGGGAAGAGACTAACAGAGAGAGAGAGAGAGAGAGAGGGAGAGTGTAGTTCTCTAAATGGTTGAAAAATATTTCGAGAGAGAGGGATTTCTAATTATATTTAATTACTTGCACTATATGCATTGATTTCAGTGTAGATGATGATTTCTAATTCTAATTTCTTTATTGCAATAGATGTATTGATTTTTGGTATAGATGGTGATTTCTAATCCTATTTGATTCATTGAACTATATTCATTTATTTAGCGTAGATGCCAATTTCTAATCCTATTTGATTGTTTACATTAGATGCATTGATTTTAGTGTAGATGCTGATTTCTAATAGAAGTTAATTTATTGCACTAGATGCATTTATTTTTGTGTAGATGATGAATTCTAATCTTATTTCATTGATTGCTCTAGATGCATTGATTTCATTGTAGATATTGATTTCTAATATCATTTGATTGCTTGCATTATATGCATTGACTTCGATGTAGATGATGATTTTGGATTTGATGTAACTCAATGTATGATGGTACATTAACTTAATGTGATTGGATTAACAATGTGAATTAATATAAAAATGTGACATTGTTTCCCTCAACTAGAACCAACCTAGCGTTGGACATTGGGTTCAACATTCCCAGTGTGTTTCGCAACATTGACTAACCGCCTCTCATGGATCCTAACTTTCGAAATTGTAGTGGAGACTAAAGCCTATAGGTTTTGTTCTAACGACAATCATGATTCCATCAAGTGGTATTAGAGTGACAGGTCTCGAGTTCGAAACTCACCTGGTTCACATTGGAGTAATATCGATGTTTCAAATGAGTTGGTGTCTGACTTGGCCATAAATTTGGATGTTATGGAATTATTAATTCAATTTTGTTAATGATATTTATATTTTAAAATAAAAAATTAATTAAATATATTTTTTATTAATTTTTCTAATTCAATATATAATATTTATGTTAATTTATTATATATAATTTGTTAAAGAAATATATACTATTATACAACTTGAGGAGACTTAATGATGAAGAGCATTATTTGTTTGGAAGAGGTCATGACTTCAAATTGAGATGTATTCTTACAATTTCATTTGATTATTGAAAATTTACATACATTATATTCATGGATAAACATGAGTGGATTATATTTGAGATGACTTAGTTTTGGATATATAATAACAGAAGAAAAATAGTAAAGTCATAGAGGCTCAGAAATCCTTTCGTAAATATTGATAGAAAGGGTGGTATATTAAGCAAGATATTTGAAGGGTTCATGTGTCACACCTCCCATTTACCTTCCAATTTTTTATTTTTTTTCCAAGCATTCATCTTTTGAATTATAATTCTAGCAAGATACTATACTATAATTATGTTGGTTTATTCAAATCATAATTTTTTGCCCAATTACGATTTATTTCCATATCTCAACTATATCCAACCCAATTGGATATAACAATATTAGTACTACCAAACATAATTATATTTAAAATACAAACATAATGGATTTTTTTATCCCAATCCCACTTTTATGTCTCACCTTCGTTTGTATAGTAATGAACCTTTGATCATTCAATATATTATTATAGTTTGATAGACAGACGAGGGATCGATTCAATTTCACATGTTAGCCATATCGTTATATTTTGATAGACCCATATGGGACATTTTCGGTTACACCTGTTCACCACTAGTTTATAAAGTATGAACCTTAGTTGGATTTAATTTACCCACGTTGCTATCTATGCATACATGGCACTCATGGCCATTTATTGAATTCTCATCAACATTTATATCAAGATTGGAATCATTTATTTTGGCCTCCACGTAATACGAATTGGTAATTTGACTCAACGGAATTGAGACGTGAAGCTATTTTTCCATGTAAGCTTATATATGACTTTTAGTCTCGTCGTATGGTTTGGAATGGGTCTCATTCCATTCGCGGTCACGTGAGTTTGCTCCACGTAACTCTGGAACTCACCACGCCAGCCTACCCTGGTGCCAAGGCAATCTCTGTGGCACGGCCAAGATGCTGTGACATTTATTGTATTGCTTGTCACATTGAATGTTGAACATATGGTGTACATAACACATCTAGCCCTTCGATCCATGGCTTCACCCTTGGGATCTTTCCATGTGGACGACGAGGATTCACCGAAGTGTTAGGGTTTCATTGATCTATTCCGGGAACATGGATATAAATTCGCATTGTTAATTCGTTGGTCGGTTCTTTTCCCTTACTACTTGTTCGATTTGTCCCTGGCTAGTGAACTTCAACGCTCTGGAGAATTGAGCGTGATTCAGTCCAGACTTCGGCATAGTCCCTCATTTCATTTGACAATGCAGGTATGATAATTCTGGATGGTTTCAAATTTATGCTCTGTTCTTACCACTCAATATGGGTTTTCCCTGTCTTGTTCAGAGTTACCCTCATTGACCCGAGCAGGGACTGAAGTTTTGTATTTCGATGGATAGTTTACCATCGTTTTGTCCCAGTTAATTCATGTCTGACAATTTGTTAAATTTTATCTTGCAGAGAATTTGTTTTCTCCATTTCGACTGATTTGATTTGCTTGGTTTAAGTTCATATTTACGGTATCTCCTTAGACGTATTCTGAGGAACGAGACTGAACGAATGCACTTATGGGTTTGGAGGGAGATTCACCCTCTACCTTACGCCCATCTAAGGTTTGTCTGAGGTCATTCGCATGGCGATAGAGGGATTCTACCCCTCTCGACCTTCTGTTTGCTCTTTTCCTCGACCTGTGTAAGGAGCAATTTCTATTTTTCATTCACAAGAGTGCTAGTTCATTTATTCTAGTTTGAACGCCCACCATCCAACTCGTGTTTATTTATGTCATGGCCCTATGTATATGATAGGTTAATTGAAAGCTTGGAGGGTCTAGCGCACTAGGTAACTATTCATTCCTCATTTATCATTTTTGATAGCGTTCCTCTTCCTCGTCACATTCTACATCATATTCATGTTGTGGTTTGTCTCTTACAGGTATTTACGACCATCGCCTCACTTTATCTTGAACCATGAGAGACGTGGCTTCCTTCAGCATTAACATGGACTCCTCTTGTCATTCATAGGTCGGTATTCACCGAACGCTGATTAGAAGGATCCAGTTCTCCTCGCATTTGTTCTAGAAATTTTTTCGACAACTTAAATTTTTTATTGATACAGTTGTATAATTTTGACTATTGTAAATTTTGAGTTCCGACACTAAATGTTCCCTTATATCAAATTCTAGAACATTATGATATGGTCCCCATGCCACAGTGGACTTGTAACATTTGGATTTTCATTTATATATATATCTCTGTCATTTTTTGATTTGTATAATATCGAGTATTATTATGTGTCTTCAACAGTAATCGCACTTTGCTCTTTTTAGCTTGGGTCCATCTTAATAAGTACTTATGGCATTGTTCTACAACTACGTATACCCCACTTTTGTTGTATTTTATTGTATTAATGCTTTCAGGCAATACGTTTGTTAAACTATACTCATGAACATGGTAATTATCTGAATGAATAGTTTAACTGTGATTTTCCACAGGGTAAGTTCAGTTACATGTAGTTTTATAAATCCACATTTTATTATATCGTTAGATTGATGATTCTACCTCAGCCATTCTTACACTTAGAATGTTAGTCGTCAAAGGAATTTTATGTATGTTTCTCATACTACGCTGGTTATATATTTGATGGTAACAGTTAACTAAATCTCTTCAATATTCTTGAAATAGTACAATGTATTACCAGCTCTGATCTTTACCTTGGTTCAGTACTTAAATAAGTATTTTATAGTTAATTTGCAAATGATATTTGTCTACCTTTTTAGCATCATCTCTCGTCATGCTTCGTGAATACCTACAGGTGATGTGTTACTATATATACATACTTATGTCTAGAAGACTTTTGCATTTCTAATATTCCACTATACACCCTTGCCTTTAGTTCACATGATAGAATAGAATACTTACAGCTAAATATGCCCTACTATTGTGAATTCTACCTGTTGATTATTTATTTAAATTTCTTTCCCATATTAATTTTAGCCTCTACTGTAAGAAAGGTTTATTGAAATAAGTATTAATGGGAAGTCTCATGCTAACCGATAATTGAGTCCTTCTGTTGTGGAATTAATTTCTTATATGAAAAAATAACTTGCTATTGTACTTATCTTTATGTATGAATGATGTGCTGACCCTGGAAGTCAGTCTGTATATATTTTTCTTTCTCATCTAATGCACAGTTTAGATTTCATTTCATCTATTTCTATTGTCAATTATGGTACAGGAACTCCCATATTGCTCTATCCTAATCATGTGCATAAATTTATACTAGTAGATCAGGAGCAGTTTAAAGTTAAATTATCTGTGGAGGAATATGTATCCTCAGATTTAAACCAACCTTGGTTTAGAGTTTCTGTTGGATTCTACTCTATAGATTTCTTCTCTGCAACTATACATAATTATAAAGGTAAATGCCTTATGATTAATTCTGTTAAATGTAGCACTAATAAATCTAACATACAAGTCAAACTATTATATGTAGCCAATTCATACCATAGGAAATAAAAACACCAATAAATTTAGAGACATACCACTCATGCAATTGACCAACCTCCCAACCTTAGAGTTCTTCTATCTCCCAGAACTCACCCCCGAGCTGAGACCATCTCCTATAACAGATCAACCTCTAATCTGTTTAGGAGCATCTTATGTAAGCTATTGTTCCCCAAAGCATGTTTCTAATTCTGCGTCCAGAATCTCAGGATGCTTTTCTTCTTGTTTGCCTATGCTTCCCATTTTAAGGATTCTTTAAAGTTTTTTTATGCTTTTCCCAGCTTTTCCAGCATTTTATCTCTTCCCAACTATTTTCCTCATCATTGGGGAATTTAGATTTTTCCTCAAAAATATAAATTAGAAATAATTTCTTTCAAGGAATTTTGAAAGATTGTGGGGCAATATTTGCCTTATCCATCCTCATGGATTTAGCAAGTGATCTCATAAATCTCATTTTGGTCAATATGCACAAAATCATTTTATTCATTTCCTCAATTTAAATAATTAATTACATTCAGAAAATACTTGTCCTTTGGGGTCCACTCCCCTTAGGATTAAAGTTCAAATGTCTAGTTTAAATTTGAAACACATAAACTAGGGGTGTCACATATTCCCCCTCTGAAAGAAAACACCATCCTCCGTGTTGTTATTTAACTACTAGAGTTCATTTTTCAAAACAAAATGGATATCTTTCCATGATTTCAGCTTCTCTTTCCCAGGTAGCTTCTTCAGCAGTAAAGTGCTTCCACTTCACCTTTACTCTTGCTACCATGCGGTTCCTCAATTCAATTTCTTCCCGCTCCAATATTTGAAGTGGCTTTGGCAGAAACTCCCCTTCTGGTTCCACTTGTACAACATTCCAATTAACTATGTGAGAAGCATCATGGACATATCTTTTTAACAACAAAACATGAAACACATCATGAACTCTAACATGGGGTGGTAAGGCTAGCTTGTAAGCCACTGGTCACACCCTTTCTAATACTTCAAAAGGACCACAATATCTAGGAGCCAGTTTTGCACAACTTCCAACATAAAGTGTGCTCTTTTTGGGTTTGATACGTAAGTACACATGCTCTCCCACTTTAAATTCTCAGTGTACTCTCTTCTTATCAGCATAATTTTTCTGGTGATCTTGTGTTGTCTTGATATTTCTTTGTATCTGTTTGGAAATTCTTTCCATCTCTTGTAAAGCATCTGGCCCCAACATCAATTTATCCTCTGTCTGGCTCCAGCTCAAGGGAGTACGACATTTTCTCCCATAGAGTGCCTCAAACAGACTCATTTTGATGGAGGATTGGTAGTTGTTATTATAGGAAAATTCAGCTAAATGCAAGTAATCTTCCCACTTTCATGGCCTATCCATCACATACATTCTTAGCATGTCCTCTAGAATTTGATTTTTTCTCTCCGTTTGACCATCCTTCTGAGGGTAGTAAGCAGTACTAAAATTCAACTTAGTACCCATCCCTCCAAATAGCCCTTTCCAAAAGGCTGCTGTAAACTTAGCATCTCGGTTAGAAACAATCACCTTTGGAACCCCATGGAGTCTTACTACCTCCTTCAGTAACACATTCGTTACTTGAGCTCTCCTGAAGGTAGATTTCACTGGTATAAAATGTGCAGCTTTTGTTAAAGTGTCTACTACCACCATCACTGAATCATGTTGGTATTTGTTTTTAGGTAATCCTGTTATGAAATCTATGGAAACTGTGTCCCATTTCCATTCTGCAATCGGCAAAGGGTTTAAAAGACCAGCAGGATGTCGATGCTCAACTTTGACTAGTTGACATTCCATGCATCTAGTTAAATATTCTACTACATCTCTCTTCATTCCTGGCCAAAACAACTTCTTTTTCAAAGCTGCTAACATCTTCTGATATCCTGGATGTCCTGCATATGGTTGTTTTTTATATTCATCTAGAATCTCTTTTTTCAAGGACTCCACATTTGGAATATATAATATTTTCTTATAACAGATCAACCCTTTTTTGGTTTTGAGTGAAATCAGTCTTCTCCTTCTTTAGTAGTTTCACCAGTAGTGTTTCATAATTTGGATCTTGGTTTGCTGCCTTTTTCACCAAATCTTCTGCATCGATCTGGGCACCAGTTCCAATGCTATTTATATTCTAACAAGAATTTTTGCTCAATGCATTAGCAATTTTATTTTCTTTCCCCCTGATATGTTTTATGTCCATATCAAATTCACTTAGGAAAGACAGCCATCTGGCCTGTCTAGTATTCTTATCAGTTTGGGAAAAGAAATATTTAAGACTAATGTGATCAGTCATTAGCGTAAATTTCTTTCCAAGGAGATAGTGTCAGCACATTTTCAAAGCATGAATAACAAAAACTAACTCCAAGTCATAGGCACTATAGTTTTGTTCATGTATCTTCAGTTTCCTAGACTCATATGCAATAACTGAATTTTCCTGCAAAAGAACTCCTCCCAAAACCTCTCTACAGGCATCCGTACATACCACAAATTCTTTATCAGGATCTGCAATCTTCAGTATAGGGGCTGTAGTAAGTTTTAGTTTTAATTGGTCAAAACTATTTTGGCATTTTTCAGTCCACTCAAATTTGACACCCTTCCTTTGTAGGGAAGTTATGGGATATGCTATGGCAGAAAATCTCTCCACAAATCTGCGATAATAGCCTGCAATCCCCATGAATGATCTCACTGCTGAAACATCAGTTGGTATAGGCCATTCTTTAATAGCTTTTATCTTTTCAGGGTCAACATCCAACCCTTGTTCCGAAATAATATGACCCAAGTATTGGATCTTATCTTTATAAAATTCACATTTGCTGAACTTAGCCTATAATGGGTTTTCCTTCAGAGTTTGCAACACTATCCTCAAGTGTTCTTTATGTTTCTCCTCACTTTTTGAGTAGACTAAAATATCATCTATAAACACAAGGACAAATTTATCCAAGTACTTATTTAACACACTCTTCATCAGGCACATAAATGTGGCAGGGGCATTTTTCAAATGAAAAGGTAGGACTACAAATTCGTAGTGACCATACCTGGTTCAAAAGGTTGTTTTTCTGATGTCTTCTTCTTTAATTTTGAGCTGGTGATAACCATTCCTTAAATAAATCTTTAAAAATACTGAAGCTCCTCTCACTTGATCAAAAATATCATCAATTCTATGCAAATGGTATCTATTTTTAATGGTAACCTTATTCAATTGACGATAATCAATGCACATTCGAAAGGTTCCATCTTTCTTTTTCACGAACAACACCATTTCTCCCCAAGGAGACACACTCGGTCTGATATAACCTTTATCTAATAGTTTTGGCAATTGCATTTTCAGTTCCATAAGTTCAGGGGGACTCATTCGATAAGGGGCTCGGGAAACAGGTACTGCTCCCGGCACCAAATCGATTGAAAATTCAATCTCTCTTTTGGGGGGAAGATGAGGGATCTCATCTCGAAAGACTTCCTTAAACTCTCTTACTACTGGCATAGCATCTAGCAATCTTTCTTCAGGTTTCTGTTCTGTTTCCTCCACATGTACTACATAAACTTGATATCCTTTTCTAGTTGTTCGTTTTAATTGTAGTGCTGATATTTGTCTTACAGAGACAGGTTTTGGTTTTCCCCTGAGAAAAAAAGGGTTCCCTTCATCATCTAAACAATGCAGAGTCTTATCCTAGCAGTTCATCAAGGCTTTCTTCTTTTCCAGCCAGTCCATTCCTATCAGCAAGTCATATGAACCTAAGGGCAGAATGTTCAAATTTACTTCTGTTTGAAAATCATTTAATTTAATTGCTGTTTGGGGCAATTTATGTGCTACCTTCCTCTTGGTTCCAGTGGCCAGCTGAACCAACCATGACTGCTGAAATTTTTCAGGCTTAAGATTACATTTTTCTACAATTGTTGGACTAATGTAACTCAAATAAGCACCCGGGTCAATCAAAATTGTAACAGATTGGTCAGAAATCTTACCCTCCATTTCAGCCATGGTAGCTTGTCAATTTTCCAAGGCTGCACTGATAGTTGGTATATTTTTGGCTATGTCATTTACTGTGGTGGCTTCTCGATCCCTCATAATCATCTGAATGTTTCGATGGGGACAATCCCTCAACAGATGGGGTTCTCCATATCCCCAACATTTCAAGGGTTCTCTCATTTTTACTATGCCCTCTTTCTTATTGTCTCCATCTATTTGTTTTGAGGCCACTTGGCACTGAGTAGTTTGACTTTCTTTGGGTTTATTAAATTTTTTCCACTGATGATCTCTGCCAAAATTCTTCAAATAGGCTGGTCTCTCTTTCTTCCCTTTGAATTAATTCTTATTTACTCAGCTTTTCCCATGTTCAGTTTTTCTTTTGAACTATTGGTAGCACAATCTAGCTTTTCTAATAGCTTTTTCCATTGTTTTTGGGTTATCAAACTCAATTTTCTCTTTGTACACAATAGGCAAACAATTCAGAAACCTTTGTACCTTTGCCTTTTCTTCCTTTATGTAGGGAAAATATCTCAACAAATTTGTAAACTTAGTAACAAACTCATCAATAGTGAGTTTTCCTAGTCTAAGTTCATGAAATTCCTTGGCTTTATCATCATAGTAACGTTCATTTAGGTAGCAGTTTTTGAACTTAGCCTGGAAATATTCCCAGGTAACTGTCTTTTCGTCAATGGCATGTACCATTTTTGTCTCCTCCTGCCACAAGGTAGCCTTACCTTGTAGCTGGTAAACATCTAATCTGGCCTTCAGATTGCTTTCATATTCATAGACCTGGAAGTATTTAATCATGTTCAACAACCAGGCTTCACCATCTTCCTCCTTCTCCCCATCATAGGAGGGAGGTTTGATCTTTTGGAATTCCCCCTGTAATTCCTTTTTCTGCTTATATTGATGCCTAACAGCATCATCATCCTAAGACTCATCAGTATTCCTCTTTCTGGAACCTTCGCCTTCTTGGCTATTCTGCGAATTTAATTCTCTGATGAGCTTTTCCTGCTCCTCACTGGCTAATGACAATCTGTCATTCCCTCTTTTTATCTCAGCCAATTCTTGTTGTAACCTCCGCAACATAGCCATCATGGGCGCATTGGGATATGGTGCATTATCCTCATCACACAGATCAACATAAATTTTGTCACCTTCTGCCATTCCAGCACCACTATACACTACACAATCCAGATCAGTAAAAAAAATATATAATATTTTTTTTTTTTTTTTTTTTTCCAAAAAAATCAATTTATACACTGCACACATAGCCACAATGAGCACAATGTCACCAGCCCAGTTTTATAACTTGGGCTCTGATACCATTTGTCACACCTCCCATTTACCTTCCAATTTTTTATTTTTTTTCCAAGCATTCATCTTTTCAATTATAATTCTAGCAAGATACTATACTATAATTATGTTGGTTTATTCAAATAATAATTGTTTGCCCAATTACGATTTATTTCCATATCTGAAATATATCCAAAACAATTGGATATAACAATATTAGTACTACCAAAAATAATTATATTTAAAATACAAACATAATGGATTTTTTTATCCCAATCCCACTTTTATGTCTCACCTTCATTTGTAAAGTAATGAACCTTTGATCATTCAATATATTGTTATAGTTTGATAGACAGATGAGGGATCGATTCAATTTCACATGTTAACCATATCGTTATATTTCGATAGACCCATATGGGACAATTTCGGTTACACCTGTTCACCACTCGTTTATAAAGTATGAACCTTAGTTGGATTTAATTTACCCACGTTGTTATCTATGCGTACATGGCACTCATGGCCATTTATTGACTTCTCGTCAACATTTATATCAAGATTGGAATCATTTATTTTGGCCTCCACGTAATGCGAATTGGTAATTTGACTCAACAGAATTGAGACGTGAAGCTAGTTTTCCACGTAAGCTTATATATGACTTTCAGTCTCGTCGTATGGTTTGGAATGGGTCTCATTCCATTCGCAGTCATGTGAATTTGCTCCACGTAACTCTGGAACTCACCACGCCAGCCTACCCTGGTGCCAAGGCAATCTTTGTGGCACGGCCAGGACGCTGTGACATTTATTATATTGCTTGAAACATTGAATGTTGAATGTATGGTGTACATAACACATCCAACCCTTCGATCCGTGTCTTCACCCTTGGGATCTTGCCATGTGGACGACGAGGATTCACCGACGTGTTAGGGTTTCATTGATCTATTCCGGGAACATGGATATAAATTCGCATTGTTAATTTGCTGGTCAGTTCTTTTCCCTTACTACTTGTTCGATTTGTCCCTGGCTAGTGAACTTCGACGCTCTGGAGAATTGAGTGTGATTCAGTCCAGACTTCAGCGTAGTCCCTCATTTCATTTGACAATGCAGGTATGATAATTCCATATGGTTTGAAATTTACACTCTGTTTCTACCACTCAATATGGGTTTTCCCTGTCGTGTTCAAAGTTACGCTCATTGACTCGAGCAGGGACTGAAGTTTTTTTTTTGATGGATAGTTTACCATTGTTTTGTCCCAATCAATTCATGTCTGACAATTTGTTAAATTTTCTCTTGCAGAGAATTTTTTTTCTCCATTTCGACTGATTCGATTTGCTTGGTTTAAGTTCATATTTACGGTATTTCCTTACACGTATTCTCAGGAACGAGACTGAACGAATGCACTTATGGGTTTTGAGGGAGATTTACCCTCTACCTTACGCCAATCTAAGGTTGCTCCGAGGTCATTCACATGGCGATAGAGGGATTCTACCCCTCTCTACCTTCTGTTCGCTCTTTTCCTCGACTTCTGTAAGGAGCAATTTCTATTTTTCATTCACAAGAGTGCTAGTTCCTTTATTCTAGTTTGAACGCCCACCATCAAACTCGTGTTTATTTATGTCATGGCCCTATGTATATGACAGGTTAATTGAACGCTTGGAGGGTATAGCGCACCAGGTAACTGTTCATTCCTCATTTATCATTTTTGATAGCGTTCCTCTTCCTCGTCACATTCTGCATCGTATTCATGTTGTGGTTTGTCTCTTACAGGTATATACGACCATCGCCTCACTTTCTCTTGAACCATGAGAGACGTGGCTTCCTTCAACATCAACATGGAATCCTCTTGTCATTTACAGGTCGGTATTCACCGAACGCTGGTTAGAAGGAGCCAGTTCTCCTCACATTTGTTCTAGAAATATTTTCGACAGCTTAAAATTTTTATTGATACAGTTGTATAATTTTGACTATTGTAAATTTTGAGTTCCAACACTGAATGTTCCCTTATATCAAATTCCGGAACATTATGATACGGTCCCCATGCCACAGTGGACTTGTAACATTTGGATTTTCGTTTATATATATATATATATATATATATATCTCTGTCGTTTCTTGATTTGCATAATATCGAGTATTATTATGTGTCTTCAACAGTAATCGCACTTTCCTCTTTTTAGCTTGGGTCCAACTTAATAAGTACTTATGGCATTGTTCTGCAACTAAGTATACCCCACTTTTGTTGTATTTTATTGTATTAATGCTTTCAGGCAATACATTTGTTAAACTATACTCATGAACATGGTAATTATCTGAATGAATAGTTTAACTCTGCTTTTCCATAGGGTAAGTTCAGTTACACGTAGTTTTATAAATCCACATTTTATTATATCGTTAGATTGATGATTATACCTCGACCATTCTTACACTCAGAATGTTAGTCGTCAAAGGCGTTTGATGTATGTTTCTCATACTACGCTGGTTATAGATTTGATGGTAACAGTTAACTAAATCTCTTCAATATTCTTGAAATAGTACAACGTATTACCAGCTCTAATCTTTACCTTGGTTCAGCACTTAAATAAGTATTTTATAGTTAATTTGCAAATGATATTTGTCTACCTTTTTAGCATCATCTCTCGTCATGCTTCATGAATACCTACAGGTGATGTGTTACTATATATATATATACTTATGTCTAGAAGACTTTTGCATTTCTAATATTCCACTATACACTCTTTCATTTAGTTCACATGATAGAATAAAATACTTACAGCTAAATATGCCCTGCTGTTGTGAATTCTACCTGTTGATTATTTATTTAACTTTATTTCCCATATCAATTTTAGCCTCTACTGTAAGAAATGTTTATTGAAATAAGTATTAATGGGAAGTCTCATGCTAACTGATAATTGCTTCCTTCTGTTGTGGAACTAATTTCTTATATGCAAAAATAACTTTCTATTGTACTTCTGTTTATGTATGAATGATGTGCTGACCCTGGAAGTCAGTCTGTATATTTTTTTCTTTCTCATTTAATGCAGATTTTAGATTTCAGTTCATCTATTGCTATTGTCAATTATGGTACAGGAACTCCCATATTTCTTTATCCTAATCATCTGCATAAATTTATACTAGTATATCAGAAGCAGTTTAAAGTTAAATTATCTGTGGAGGAATATGTATCCTCAGATTTAAAACAACCTCGATTTAGAGTTTCTGTTGGATTCTACTCTACAGATTTATTGTCTACAACTATACAAAATTATAAAGGTAAATGCCTTATGATTAATTCTGTTAAATGTAGCACTAATAAATCTAACATACAAGTCAAACTATTATATGTAGCCAATTCATACCACGGGAAATAAAAACACCAATAAATTTAGAGACATACCACTCATGCAATTGACCTACCTCCCAACCTTAGAGTCCTTTTGTCTCCCAGAACTCACCCCCGAGCTGAGACCATCTCCTAGAACAGATCAACCTCTAATCTGTTTAGGAGTAGCTTATTTAAGCTATTGTTCCCCAAAGCATGTTTCTAATTCTACGTCTAGAATCTCAGGATGATTTTCTTCCTGTTTGCCTAGGCTTCCCATTTTAGGGATTCTTTAAAGTTGTTTTATGCTTTTCCCAGCTTCTCCAGCTTTTTACCTCTTCCCAACTATTTTCCTCATCATTGGGGAATTTATATTTTTCCTCAAAAATATAAATTAGAAATAATTTCTTTCAAGGATTTTTGAAAGATTGTGGGGAAATATTTTCCTTATGCATCCTCATGGATTTAGCAAGTGATCTCATAAATCTCATTTTGTTCAATCTGCACAAAATCATTTTATTCATTTCCTCATTTTAAATAATTAATTACATTCAGAAAATACTTGTCCTTTGGGGTCTACTCCCCTTAGGATTAAAGTTCAAATGTCTAGTTTAAATTTCAAACACATAAAATAGGGTTGTCACATCATCATAGACTTTTGTTAACCATATTGGTCATTCTGAATCAACAAACACACCACCTATGTTGGTGCTAGCCTCATACTGAGAGGTTTTACCTCTGAGATTGTCTACAACAATTTTTTTGTTGTAGTAACTTTGCTACTTCTCCACATGGATGGAAAATAAGGGATTTACTGGTTTCTTTTCCTTCTTTTTTTGAGATATTAGATTTCCTTGAATGGGAAGCTTGGTACATTGATCAATCAAGTATCCATTATCCAAATTTTCCTCACAAGTTGGAGGAAGGTAGAGGAGGTGGCGGAGGAGGAAATAAAATTCCCAGAGCCCCTAATGCTGCCCTGAGAGTAGATTGAATATGGACTAAGTCGATATTTATGCCCAAAATTTTACTTTCCACAACACACAGGTCCCCTTCCTTATCACTTTAATGAAAAAATATTAGAGGAAATGTCAACCTAAAAGTGGAATCCTAAGGAAAAATAATAAAACAATGTTATAATAATAAAATAATAGTTATGAATTTTGAAGGGAAAAGAAAAAAAAAAAATTTAATTATATTTTTGGCTTATCGTGTTATAGGTTTACTCAAATTTCAAGTGTACACATTCATCGTATGCATACTTTTGAGAAGACCCATATTGATAAAAATGAAGATACACTAAAAAATGTGTTATGTTCTTTTAATGTATCTTAATTTTTTATCAATGTGGGTCTTCTTAAAAGTATGCATAATGGGTACTCGTTTGAGGTTGAATTTAATTTTACATCGAATGAGTGCCTACATTTGAAATTTGAGTAAATATATAAGGAGATAAGTAAAAAATACGATAAAAAAAATAGTTATTCTTACTTTCCCTCCAAAATATTTACTTGTACCTATTTTTAAATTTAAATTATGTTGTTTGGTTTACATATTATGACATGGAAATTACGTGAAAAAATCACTTTTAGGCTAAATTTTCCTCTAATGAAGTTCCTAACTTCAAAGTGACCATTGCCAAGTGTTCCTATTCCCATGCACTTCCATAGCTGTGACCAATTATCAAATATGACATATTAAATCTTCATCCAAATATTTTACCCCTTGGAAATGTCATGGAGGGGGAGGATGATGACATCTTCCTTTCTCTCCTCTCATAGGGTATCCTCATTCATAGACCATAATTATCAGAGAAGAAAAATATCTATCTTCAATGCCAATCTCCTCAACCTTCACTACTCTACAAATGAAACAAAGACAAGCAACTACATAGCAATACATGGGAATGAATGTCTCTCTAGGGAATAATATCTAAATCTATGTCCCAAGTAGTCTATATATTTCGAATCCTTATCTATCCACCACCTTCCCCTCTACATTGAAATCAATCTACAACATTAACGGATGAGTATCACAACTAAACCTTATCAATTAATGCTTTATATTGCGTTGGCATGGGAGACATGATGGAAATCATAATTTGATAGGGAACCCTAATTCAGGATTTGTGCATGGAGCATTATATAATCTTTCAAAATAAATTCTTCATGGTGACAGAAGTTTTTTTTTTCTTTTTTTTTTCTTTTTCTGTGAGGAATTAAGAGCATAAGTAAATTATTCTCTAAGTTACATTATAAGAAATTTGGAAGAAATAGAATCCATGTACATTATACATTAACCTACAAAGCTGACTCCCACATAAAGGAATAGGAGAAAAGGGGATATTAGAATTTTGAAGAGGCTTGATCTGAGCTCGAAAATAACCTTAGTGCAATATAAACCATCTAATAAATTGGAATTGAAAATTTAATTTTTGAAGATGCAAGAGTTCATAATCATGATTAAAGATAATTGGAAACCTACAATTGCTATTTAAGAGAATTTTCATTTATCTAATTTTAAAAGAAAATATGAAATAACAAAGAAAACATAGCTACCTAATGGGAAGGAGATAAAAATAAAAAAATAGGATATGTTATTCAAATAAGTGGAATGGCAGAATCTTTGAAAAAAAATTACAATAGTAATGGGTATCGCAGTTTGAATGAGGATAAAAAATTCAGTGTAAAGCTTGCAGAATAAAAGAGATAAGAACATAATATTGGTGAAATAATAATGAATGCTTAAGACTAGGGCCATATGAATAAAAGCAAGGTGATGAAAACACCAAGTTTTACTTAGACATATAATAATAGGAATAGCATCAACTCATTTTGGAAAATTAACAAGAGAAATTATAGCCCAACAATATGTTATCGAAGGAGTCAATTACTTCTAGGGACTCTAGGTTTGTTATAATTATGTAAGTAGTATAGCTATAAAAATCATTTCCTAGACTTGTAAATATGACAAAAAAAAGTTGTAAAATCACAATTGCAACAAATATTATAGATATTTTAAAAAGATAATATTGCCACATGGCATTCCTATATAATTATTTATAGGTTGTTTTGAGTTCTTATAAAAATACTTAAATTGTAGGAGATTATAAAACTAATTTTATAACATTGATTCCTGAAAACAAAACCCAAACAACCTTTGAAAAAAAAAGTCAATGTCCTTATACAATTTCATCTACACAATTATCTCGAACTTTATTGTGAAAAGAGTGAAAGGTGTTTTATCAAGGAAATTTATGGCCAATAGTTTGAGTTTTTATAGGGAATACAATTCCAAAAGAGAATGGGGATCACACAAGAAATTATTCACCCAATGAAGGTTATGGATTAAAGATCAATGGTGATTAATGTTGACATCTATAAATCACATGATAAGGTAAGATTGATTTGCTTAAGATTTATTCTTATACAATTCTATTTGTTATTTGGGTGAGGACCTATATTATTTTGTTATATTTGGCTATCATAATCAATTAGTTGACACCTCGATGGCCTAAACTAGGAAGGGGTATTAGATAACTGTTCCCCTCACTGACTTTTTTATTGTTTTAGTTTCTAAACTAGTAAATAGGTTAATAAAGGAGGCTTTAAAAAATGGTCATTTCAAAGTGATAAATGATGGAACAACATATAATATCACACACCTCCTCTTTTTGGATAATGTCCAGAAATTTTTTTGATGGAAAAAGAAGATTAATTAATAAAGTTGGAGGTATATTGGTGTTGTAGCATCTACAACACCACTCCAAAAAATTTCCTACGCTTAAATTTTAGAGGGTACCTTTTGTCTATAGGAAATATCATTTTCACTATCGTTAACTATTATTTTTTATTTTACAGTGTTTTAATCACTTATATTTGCATGGAACACTTGTGTGAAGATGATATAGTCTTGTCAATGATAGTTGAATGAATTTTTATGGAAATTAAACTCTCTCCCAAACACAAGGTAAATATTTTCCTGATTTAGCACTACTTGTTGGTCTTCCCTCAAGGAACTACAAAATCCCATGCAACTAGAAATTGAAAAACTCCTTAATAAACTAAGTTGTATAATACTATGACATGGGAAGTCATTGAGAAAGTTAAATGCATTATCCTCCTATGAGAGTCAACACTACGCAATCAACTGAGAAAGTGAACTCTGTAATACCTTGTCACTAAAAGTTGCACAGTATTTCCTACAAGTTGAGTGCACAGTATTCCAAAACAAGCCAATTATGCATCCTTAAGAAATAGGGAGTGCACATTCCTCTTTTACCATGTGGCACAAGTTTCTATTTCCGATCTATGGACAAGTTTCTCTTTCTCCTTCATTTTATTCATGCACATCATAAACCATAACCCTAATTCCATGGCATTAAATATATATAATAGAGGTTTGTAGAGCTCATTTACACATTTTACATTGGAGCGATAGCCATATCCATGAGTTCAAGGAGCTTCAGATTTGGTTTGCAACAATTTTCCAAGTAAGTTTCTAAAGTGTCACTTTTTTCTACATTTTCCATCTCTTTTGTTTCTTTTGAGTGTGAAAGTGCCACTATTCCTATTTCTTCTTGTATTTATTATATTTTATGCTATTATTACCTTGTACAAGTTTTTTTTCAGTCTATGGAGTTATTTTTACCAGAATCACATCCCTTCCCAGTCTTTTCTCCTAACAACAGTTACAGCTGATAGGTCTTTTTATGCATGCATTTTATTTCCTTCATTTTTTCTTATCTAGTCAACACTAGTGATTGGTATAAATCATTGAAAATAAAATATACACTTATCTCTTCCTCATTCCCAAATCTGAATCTTTGCTCTCTCTTGGTATGAACTACAACATCCTTAAGGTTTGCTGCCTCCTCCCATTATGCATTGCGTGATCCAAATTTATGTAGGAACAAACTGAACTACACATTCAAAATATAAACAAAATTGTACAAAAAAAATGAACTTTAATTCATTAATGATAAATAATGGATAATTTTTACATGCAAAATAGAAATAACCTAGCTCGGGTGAGGGTAGCTTATCTCTCAAAACAGATGTGATGGCTACATACCTCTAAATTTTGTTACAATGAGGCTCGAAGGAATTTTTACTATTATGAAATAAGGTATAACACTAAAAATCTAAAAACCTAACCCTAGGAGATGGAGTAAAAAAAGTTCGTGGGCCCCTTTAGTTCATATATCGACCTCTTGGGGTCATAAATTTTGCATACAATCTTTGTCTAATGCTTATAATACCTTGTTAGAAATATATATCCAATGAATATAAAATTTGGATAAAAACCCATGTTATTGGCTATAATATTTCCCATTTAACAAAAAAAACATCTTTTAGGGCCACAAAATGGCTCTAGAAGTTGAGGACTCAAAAAAATGCCAAAAATAGTAAATTGTTATACAATTAAGGGAATAGAAAAAAAAAATTGGGGGTCTAATTGGAGTAGAAGGGTGGCCACCAATATACACCTGGATAATTCCTCCTACATTAAAAGGTAATGGTACCCATTGCGTTGAGTGCCTCCATGAGATGGGGAAACTTCTGTTGAATTTAGTCCCTAGTGAACCAATTTCCTTGGTGCATGAGCTAAAAAAATTTAAAAACTCGATATAGTTGGAGCATTTATTTGTGAGTTTTCTTGATCTATGTTTCCATGATCCGATTAAATTTTTTATGTTTAATGAATTCTAGTTTGAGCTATGGCGGTGTCAACTACTCAACGATTTCTTATGTGTCCAATAATGGTGGAAATTAGGGCCAAAGGTGGTCCACATTTAATATGAGGTGAAAGCCACGGAATCAGGGAATACTGAGATCAAAAGTTTTTTCTCCGGCAATCTTGGGGATGGTGTAAGTCTTGTATCAAAGTGACCAAGGCTTTTGATGGGTTCCAAAAAGGCATTATATTTTCAAATGTAACGAAACTTTATCACCCAACTGAAACTTATGTGGCACCCAATGGTTATCATGCCATTTATTATACTTAGCATTGGATTTCTTAAATATTTCATTAAACTACTATAAGTTGTGTTGAATGTGCTTAATAAATATGGCGACTTTATCAGCTTCAGACTGAACATGGTCAGAGTCTTCTTGTGTAGTTGCAAAAACAAATGCAACATCAAGGGGACATAATGGTTGAAATCCTAAGCCCACTTCAAATGGACTATGGTTAGTCTAGCTATGGAGAGATTTGTTACAATTATGTTTCATAGAGGCAATACTCTCATCCCATTTTCATGGATGCTTGGAGTTGTACATGTGTAGTATGTGCATAGTCATCCTTTTGATGACCTTTGTATTGCCATGAGTGTGGGATTGGAATGTAGTCGACTTGGTGAGCTTGGTGTCCAATAATGACCAAATGTTCATCCAAAATTTTCTTAGGATATTGATATCTTGATACGATATAATGGCCTATATAATCGATTCTATTGTAATACTCTTATTGCGGGCAGCCAATATGGGCATCTTAGAAAATTTGTCAACTACAACAAATATATAGTCATTTCCATGCCTGGTAGAAGGATGGATAGAAATATAGTCCATGGAGATGAATTCCAATGGCTCACTAGGATTATGAAGAAGGGTATAAAGGCATTTCTTCTTAAATTTTGGTTTGGCCATGGCATAACGAGTGCAAGAGATTATGTATTTTGTAACATTCTCTCAAATATTTGGTTAATAAAAATACTTATATAAAATGACCACATTTTTATCTGAACCAAAGTGTCCCATGACCCAACTTTAGTGTGCCTCCCAAATTAGCTTGGCACACTCGTTTGAAGGAACAAAATGTGGCCTAGGTAGCATAATAATGCATCTTGGAGGTGGAAGAGAACTTGCTTGCCATCCACTTACATATAGTATGTGGTAGCCAACTCAAGATAATTTTTATATATTTGTGGCCATCCAAAGTTCTTGTTTCCATAAGAGTTGAGAAAATGGTCAATGTTGCAACACGATGACTTAGGCAATTACAAACCCATTGGTGCTACTATTTCATTTAATGTTCAAATGAAATTGTTAAGTATATGTGTACCACGATGATGGTGATCATTTTGAAACCTTGTGTATGTGTGGGGTCGAATTGAAGATGTTGGTGATTGTGTGATGATCATTCTTTCCCCACAATGCAATGTTTCCATTGTTGAAAGTTTACATTATTGGACACATCTTTTACCATGGTGGATATTTTCCTAAATTGGTATTTGTATGTTCCATTTTTATGGCATCATCGTATTGCCTAGTTGGGTGATACCACATCAATAACATAGCGAGGCGTTTGTCTCAATTTCAATGGTTGTTGCAAGTCTAGGAAGATTACATATGATGCCTATGTTAGTATTAAAATTTCATATGTGTACAAAAAAATCTTCCCTTAAATTGATGGTTGAATAAAACCCTAACAATGAAATATGGTTGTATACACTTGTGATCTACAATAAAAAATGAAGAAAACCCTACATCCAAACATATATTGCAAAAATAAACACATAATAGTAAGAAATTAAAGTGTAATAGCCCAATGATGGAATTAATCAATTGATAATTTTATTAAATCACCTAGTGACGAGAAATTACAACATGGGTCTGTAGTTTCCCCTATGTGGGATGGCTCCTTTTCTTGTCCTTGTGCTTAAGCTATGACATTCTCTCTAAACTTGCAATGGGAAAGAAAACAAAAAGAAACTTGAACTAAAGTTGGAGCTCAAGTGTAATGAAACGATAATGGTGATGATGAAAATGGTCATGGTGAAGAATGGAGAGAAAACCCTCTCTTTAAAAAAAAAAATATTAGAATAGATTGAGAATTAGAAAAGAATGAAATATTGTTGACTATCTCAAAATCCAGTCATTGTGGATATTTTATTATATTTTTTGAGAGGGAAAATGTATTTAAAAGGTCAAATATCTTTATTTAGAAATTGGTTGAAGTAATTAACAGTTAAAAATGACATACTAATCACTTTGTGAGAATTAAAAAGGAAACAATTCTTAAATAATGGTTTAATAATGATATCATAGGAAAAATAGAGGATAAATAGGAATAATAAACAAATAATGGTTTATTTATTTTTTCCAAGGTGATTAAGTCAAATGTGATAAGAAATAATTATCAAATAATGATTTAATAATTATTTCTTGAGAATGTTAAATAAATAATTACTTATTTAATTATTCTCATGGGGTTTTTAGATTTTAATGAGAAATTGATGCCCAATATGGGTTGGATTACCACTAGATATACCTATTTTCTCTATAGAAAGGGTTCCATATTGCATAAGAAAAAAAAAACAAATTTGCAACATATAATCAATCGGTAGGGTTTGAATCTAATAAAAAAATGCCAGATCTGTATGCGCCCTTTTTATTTTAAAAAAAGCTAAATTCTCAACAGCACATTTAATTGCTAAAAATAAATGTGTTCTTAATGCCATTCATGGATGCTTCATTCAAACTAGAGATTGCCATTCCATTGTGAGAAACACATGAATCCTCCTTTCATACAACACATTAGACTTTCATCACTGGAAAAACATTCTTTATGCCTTTATCAAATACTTGTGCTCTCTGGAACCTTTTCCATTGATATTCTCACAGAACTGGATCTCTCTTGGAATTGATGTGATCAATCAAGAGGTTGACGGAGCATGTTTCAATGTAAAATGGAAAAACACACTGTCCACACAGAGTGATTCACCACAGATTTGGAGGAAGTCTAGAAAAATCAAGATTTGGTCATAACCCTGTGTTTTCAGTTGAGGCTACACATTCCCTGTGCATGTGTTTCACACACACTAGAGAGGCTACGTAAACACCTCTGAGGTGCTACGCATACAATTGTGGCGTTATGCTTTACTTCACACTCTACGGTTTCACCTGTATGCTAACTCTCACCTCAGACTCTGACAAAGTGATCGATCTCAAGATCTGCGCTGGAAATTTGACCCTTGACAACAAATTTTTACTACAATTGAGAACAAACTCTGCGTTCAAATCTGACTTAGGAACTTTATTTGAACCTTGTCTAATAAATAGATAAACCAAGGCTTGATCTTGAAGCTATAACCTTAACTGGTTCAAATTATCATTTTGTTTCCTCCTCAAAGGGATTTGATTCTCTGCAACTTAGAAAAAAAATCACCACATATTCCTTTGTGTACAAGAGTGAGCCAGTCTAGCTTGATCACTCTATAGCTTCTTTCACTTCCCAAAGTATTAACACAAATATTCACAGTATCAAATCTAAACTTGAACCAAATTCATAACAGAAAATAGTACTAGTCCTGTCACTACTGTGTATACTCTATTATAACAAGAACCAAACAAAATTGATCTATTCATCACATTAATGGAGCATACACCCAATCACACCAGACTAATTTCAATCAGGAAATTCAATAAAACTAGTACTATTTTACACCACAAAGGGGATCAATACAATTAGAAATAATTTCACACTTCCCTCTCCTTTTGGTCTCATTGACATTCTCTTACTCACAATTCTCACTCTCTTCCACTCACTATCTACTCCCTATCCAATCCAACCATGAATTCCTTCAAGGCATATCATATTTATAATCAAATTATTCTGAACTAATTTTAGATCATATCCTATAAAATCTCCTCACCAAACTCCTAAAATCCCTCACTTAATCTCCAAGAGATATTTCATCTCCATAAAATATGCATGGAAATTCTAACACCTTAGACCTCAAATGTTCTCAAACATTCAATAGTAATCACAAATTAATCATCATTTTAATAATTAAAACATTAGGGAATCTCTCCCTTCAGAAAATAAAAATTCCCCTTAGATTTATTCAAAAAATCAATTTATGGAGTAGGATGCTCCTGCATCAGACTCCCAAGGAACAAAATCTTCCATGATCTCCTAATCATGAATTTTAGTTTTTGAATTCATCCTGGTTTCCAAACTTTATGTTGTTGCTCACCACATGCTTTGTCATCTTATTGCTTCCTTGTAGATGTAGGCATTCCTCTTGGATCCCAATTCTTAAATTTCCTTTGTGCAGTCATATTTCTCTTACTTGAATTAACAATCACCTTCTGGTTGTTTCTTGTGTTCCCTATTATCTACTTGAAAGATTTTATTTCCAATTTTGTATTCTTTATCTCTACCTGCTGCTGATTTTTGCCTCTCCGGACTGAATAATTTACTCCTTCAGAATATTTCTGACACTCAACAAATTTCGTTCTCAAGGTTTGAAAATATTTAAATCCTTGCTCAATGCACCTTTATTAATTGTTTTATCTTGTGCTCCCACTATCACCATCATGGGTTGCTTCCAAGAGGTTATTTTCTAATCATGATGAATATCAGTACACAATTCATTGACAGAAGTTATAATATACCATTCCTCTACTTTCCCATTTTCCACACATCCAATTCTTTATGTCGAAGTCCTTCATCTTCAAACCTGCTTAACTACTTGCTTGGTATGAAAACAAAAAAACAATCTCATGTATGTTGATTTTCAATTGTGAAAACTTTCTCTTAAATTTCCTCATCTTGCCAATTGATCTTTGCATTCACATCATATTTATCTGCGTTGCCAGATTCTACACCATTAAATCTTTGGTCTTCACCTCCTTTTGGACTTGTGAAAAAAAATTGTTCAAATTTTGCCATGTCTCTTTCTCTACAGTCCTCTTTGGCTTCAATAGTACCCTGCTTAAGAGTTGTTAAAATTATTATTTCTTCATCCAAATTTCCATCCTATTGGGAACACTACTCTTCATGCAAACCATCCACTAAATTTTGCTCTAAACCCTAAAAAAAATTAAAAATGAAATATTTCATGATCATCAGGGTCATCTGGAAATGATCATACAAAATTACATCTTCAAAATTATGATATTCCTACTGGAACCAATTCAGAAAATTAAAATATGAATTATCTACAAGCCTATCCCTTTGTCTCTGTCAATGTTCCAAACATTTCTTCCATTCTCAAACCTATATTTATAATTCTTGTCATCCTAAATTAATCCTTTCCATTTAGCCATCAATGTTCCAACCTTGTACTATGAGATAATTTCAAGATTTTTCTCCCACTTTCCTTCATAAACTTCCAAATAATATGATTTGTTTAACCATTCTCCTTTTAGCTACTCCATGGAAGGTTAAGTTATTCCATCTTCTGTACCTACACATTCAAACATTTTGTAGAAATTACATTCTTCCTGACATTTCTTGGGCTCGTGCTCAATTTCCAACATACATTTCTCTTCTTTTTGGCTACAATTTTCGGTTACATGATCTTCTTCTTGTACTTGTTATCCATCTTTTATAGCTCTATGATCACAATCAGCAACCTGATTTCTATCCTAATTAATTCTTGGTTCTTCATAAACCTCTTCATGACCTTTCTAAGCATAGCCATATTCTGTCCTTCCATGAGAAATTTCTACAAATTCTTCTCCATGATTGTCTTCATAAGTTAGTCACCTTCTTTTCCTGACTACATGAGATAATAATATCTCTTCTTCCTTGGATCCTTGGAAGCTTCCTAGTCTTTGAATCTTCATAGTTTCTTTTCCATTGACAAAATTGTCTTGAGCTGCAATCTCTTTACCAGCTCTTCCTTTTCCATAATTGCACATATGTAAGACATACGTTGTCTCCTCCTTTTCCAGTTTCCAATAAATCTCCGTCATACAAAAAATTTCTTCAGAAATATTTAGATAAACACTCAATAAAAAAATGTACAACCAACGAATTATACCTCCCATATTACTCCTCTTTTCACAAAATTGTGAAATTTTTATATGATTTCTTTCATAACCTTCTTCAAGGTTGTCTTCATGACACAAGGTTGAACTTCCTTATTCTAAAACACTCCATTGAAACTGTCCAACTCCATGATCAACTACCCCTTGTTTTCCTCTACAAGCATAGACCTTCTTTTCTTTTACTGTCGCTCCTTCCTTCATTTTTGGCATTTTTTGAGCTCCATTTGGTTGATACTTAGTACCTAAAACTTCCTACTCATACAAAAAATTAGGTTGAAATACATTACAATTTCCTTCTTCACTTGATGTCATCGGCATCTCCTTTCTTTGTTACTCCAAACACTCCATCATCCCATCACTCTCATCATCATGCTTTCCTAGGATTGATCCTTCTTCGGGTTCACAAAAGTGAACTTCTTCTCTATGTTTACTTCTACTAGTTTTATTTTCCTCCTTCATCCAAATATTCATCTTTTGAATCAACTTCTTGGAAAATAACCCCATAACAGACCACTTGACACCTTTCCTTACATTCATTCCATATTTTAGAACCTCTCTAATCTCTTTTTGTAGCAGTTGTTCAAAATTATTGATTTGTGCCCTTAATTCAACCATATCACTATCAACGTTTTCTTCATATACTCTCCTTCTGCCATCTGTTATAGCATATCCTTTCCTCTTTATATAGCTTTCTTCTAAGCCTTTCCTTTGAATCTCTGGAGTGATTTTCACCTTTCCTCTTGTGAAATTTGCATGTCCACTTGGGAGCCACACTAAATTTTTTATCTTGTAGCTAGTCTCAATTACTGCTACACAATCCCCTATCAAGATTCCCTCTTATGCTTGATCTCATGGGATCAATTGGTTCCCTTTCCTCTAGAACCATTTTGACCATTCCCTTGCTCTTATCTAGCTTCTGCACTTCTTCTCCCTTTCTTCTTCTTCTTTCTATGGCTGCCACAATTCCCTTGTTTGCTACTATCTACATATACACATCAGTATTCATCAGAATTAAACACTTAAAAAGACCTTATTTCAATGATATTTTATTTTTATCACTCTTCCCTTAGATGGAATGATCTCAAGTTTTACTTTTCCTTAGTCTTTAGGTACCTTCTACTAACTCTCCTCTGCAATTCACTATACTCTTTTGCAATTCCACTGCTGGAGATTCACCTCTGCACACAAAATTCAATATCGATACGTAATTTTCACTTATACTGCCTCAAATCGAATTAAAATATATGTACCCAATTCAAATCTCTCCCTCTTGAAACCAACTCCAAAAAGAGAAGAAGAGAGATATCAATGCCATAGAAATGAGCCACTTTGAGGAGGAAACCTCCAATACATTACATGAATGAACAATTATTGGATGATAAAAATGACCAAAACCTCCTTCTATATATAGGAGTCCATAGGGCCACAATATAATCCTAGTGGGGGCACAATATAATCCTAGCCAACCTAACAATAGTAATGTAAGGACACAATAATAACAATATGGGGGTTACAGGGGTACAACAATAACAATAAGGGGGGATACACTAACATAATAAGGGAATACACTATTAATATGGGACTTAACATGCCTCTCTCCTTCAAACAAGTGTTGTCCTCAATGATTGATTATTACTTGATGCTTCTATATAAAATTTTCATCCTCCCATGTGGAATATTCTACAGGAAAGTTCTTCCATTTGTTGAGATACACTGAAATTGATCGTACTTGTCGAGTTCTTCTTTATGTGACTTCTTCAAAAATTCTTTTGATTTGATGTTTATCTTCCTATTGTTTCATTATATTTTGCACCAACGTTAGGTTATCCTTTGAGAGTTGGAGAACTTGTTGTTGATGTTCGATGTGATATTCCACTAATTTATAATCCATATTAGCTATTATTTGATCCTTCAAACCATCAAATTTAGCCTTCATTTCTACTTTTAAACCATCTATGTCATCTTTGGTTGCTCTTCATAAGATCGAAATTTGTTGCAGCACTTCGTACCGTATTTTGATATCTCATACTGCAATTCTTCCTCTTCATGTTTCATAGTATAGACTTCTAAAGTCTTAATGGGTGTTGAATTCTTTTTACGAGCCATTTTAGAATCCAATACTAATATCTATTCTACAATATGCCCTTGGAATAAATTCAACTTGATTCTTGAAAAGAGACATATGCAATTCAGAAAAAAATTACACACCTTTTACTTCCTTTTGAGGAGCTTGATATTGAAATTGAATTCTCTGTATAATTGTAGATCCTCAATATTTGAAATTCAGCCCTGTCATAGCCCTCAGAATCCTCTTTCAAATTCACATGTCTGATCTGATTTGGATTCTTTAAGGCAAATTTATGTCGAATCTCCCACAATGACCCAATTTTTTATTGGTTCAGTAGAGCAAACTTGTATGACTTGCCATGTGTCATTTTTTCCTCATTTGGCTCTGAAATTGATATAGCAAAAGTTACAGTTCGAGTACTTGTGAACACTTTTTACAACATTCCAATCTGATGCTCAGACATAGAGCTATGAAGATTTTCCCATGATCACCTCTTTGAGATGAAATTCAGAAGTCTCAAAAAGCCCTAACTTCCATAGCTCATATCTTCGAATATATTGTGAACCAATATCTAAATTTTTGCGATGATGTACCTTAGGATTTTGGGTACACACTCTAAAAATTCTAGCTTCTAAACCTTCGTAGAAGAAAAATTATTACGAAAATACCACGATGACCTGTTTAGGATAAATTCAGGAGCCTGCAAAATGACCTAACTCGCGAAATATTGCAAACCAAGCTTTGAAATGTTGCGATGATGTTCCTTAGGATTTTGGTTTCGCATTCTAAAAATTTTAGATTCTGAACCTTCGTAAAAAAGAATTATATTGAAAATGCCACGATGACCTGTTTGGAGAAACAAAACCCTAGAATCTCAAAGCTCTAATTGCAAATGTTTTGAAACCAGCTCCTAAAATAGAAGAAAAGAGATATCAATGCCTTATAAATGAGCCAATTCAAGGGGGAAACCTCCAATACATTACATGAATGAACAATTCTTGGATGATACAAATGACCAAAACATCCTTCTATATATAGGGGTCCATGGGGCCTCAATATAATCCTAGTGGGGCCACAATGTAATCCTAGCCGACCTAACAATAATAATGTAAGGGCACATTAATAGCAATATGGGGGTTACAGGGGTACAACAATAACAATAAGGGGGGCTACACTAACATAATAAGGGACTATAGTATTAATATAGGGACTTAACATCTTTCCACTATCATGGTCTTATTTAAACCTGCAACATATAAAATTACTTGTTCCTCAATTTCAAAATGAATTGAACTGAGCCTCCTTGATCATATTTTAGAAAAAATCCTGCTCTGATACCAAATGATGCCCAATATGGGCCCGATTACCTCTAGATATAAATGTTTTCTCTATAGAAAGGGTTCCATATTGGATATAAAAAAAGACAAATATGCAACATATAATCAATCGGCAGGGTTTGAGTCCAATAAAAAACCCCATATCAGTATGGACAATTTTTATTTTAATAAAAAATAAATCCCCAAAAACACATTTCATTGCTAAAACTGAAGATGTTCTTAATTCCATTTGTAAATGATTCATTCAAAATAGAGATTGGCCTTCCATTTCTAGAAACAAGTGAATGATCCATTCAAACAATAGATTATACTTTCATAACCAAAAAAAACATTCTTTAGTGCACTCTGGAACCTTTTCCATCGATCTTATCATAGAATTGGAGCTCTCTTAGAATTCGTGTGATCAATCTGGAGGTTGATGGAGCATGTTTAAATGTACAATAGAAAAACACAGTGTTCACATATATTTATTCTCCAAAGATCTAAAGGAAGTATAGAAAAATAAAGATTTGACCATACCCCTGCGTTTTCAGTTGAGTCTGCACATTCACTGCGCATGTGTTGGACACACACTAGAGATGCTACGCAAACACCTACGAGTCACTACACATAAAATTTTGGTGTTATGCTTGCCTTCACATGCTATAGTTTCACCTGTATGCTAACGCTCACCTCAACAACTGAAAGAATGGTTGATCTCTAGATCAGGGCTGGAACTTTGACCATTGACAACAAATTCTGAATATAATTGACATAAAAATCTACGTTCAAATCCGACTTAAGAACTTTGGATTAACCTCATCTAGTAAATAGATAAGCTAAAGCTTGATCCTGAAGCTAGAACCTTGACTCGTTCAAATCATCATTTTGTTTCATCAAAGGGATTTGATGCTCCACAAATCAGAACAAAAATCAACACATATTCCTTTGTGTACAAGAGTGAGCCAATATGACTTGATCATTGTATAGCTTCTTTCACTTCCCAAAGTATTAACACAAAGATTCATAGTATCTAATGTAAACTCGAATCCAATTCATAATATAAAAGAGTACTAGTCTTGTCACTAATGTGTATACTCTATTATAACAATAACCAAACAAACTTGATCTATTCATCACATTAATGGATGACACACCCAATCACACCAGACTAATTTCAATCAGGAAATTCAATAAAACTCTGATTATTTTACACCACAAAGGGAGGATCAATACAATTAGCAGTAATGTCACACTTACCTCTCCTTTTGGTCTCATGGACCTCCTTTTACTCACACTTCTCACCTTCTACTTCCTATCCAATCCAACCACGAATGCCTTAAAGGCATATCATATTTACAATGAAAGGATTATGAACTAATTTTAGTTCATATCCTATAAAATATCCTCACCAAAATCCTAAAATCCCTCACTCAATCTCCAAGAGATATTTTAGCTCCATTAAATATGCATGGAACTTATAACACCTAAGACCTCAAATTTTCTCACACATTTGAGAATAATCACAAATTAATCATAGTTTTAATAATTAAAACATTAGGGAATCTCTCCCTTCATAAAATAAGCATTCCCCTTAGGTTTCTTCAAAAAATTAATCTATGGAGTAGGGTGCTCCTACATCAGAAATACCTTAGGAAAATGGTTCACTAAATTTTTTCTTATGTTGAAATTGAGTTTCCATGGGAAAAATTATCCTACATGGTGTATTTTGATCCACCTAGTAAGAAATGGCTAGGCAAACATTTTTTGGGTGATAACACTTCAAATCAACAAACAACCTCTGTTGAGATGGATTAAAAAAAAAAATCTTTCACTCTACCCTCAGAAACTTGACTCAAAGGCCAAGTGATATGAGATAATCGCAACACAAACCTCTGAGAAAAGCTGTCAATGTCCAAAAAGCTATGAAGTTCTATTAGAGTGACTAGGGTTGGCGAATCTCAAATGACTTGGATCTTAGCCAAATCCATATGCATGCCTTTTTCATCAATGATGTAACCCAGATATTGCATCTTGCTCGTGCAAAAGGTGCATTTCTCTCTGCATATTTTGTGCTATCATAGTGTTTGAAGGACCTACCAAATGTGTTGGAAGTTCTCTTCCCAGTTGTTGTTGAAGATGAGGATGTGAATTAGTTATAGAACCACGAACGAGTCAGTAAAGGGCCAGAACATGTCATCCATCAACCTCATAAATTTTGTATTGGAAATTTTCAACCCGAAAAGCATGACCAATCTCTCAAAAATACCCTCCTTAGATTTGAGGGAAATCTTCCACCCATCTGTGGATTCTATTAGAACTTGGTGATATCTAGACTTAAAATCAATATTATTGAAGTACATGCCCCCCTTGAGCTGGTCAAGATGGTAATCAATCCATGGGATTGGGTACTTGTTCCTAAAACTAAATTTATTTAGTGCTTGATAGTTAATGCAGAGTCTCTAGGTCCCATCCATATTTTGTACAAGTAAAACCAGGCTCCCACAAGGTTAGGAAATTAGTTAGATTTTCCCTTTTTGCAACAACTCCTAGACTTTTTGCTTTATTTCTTAATTTTCTAAAATGGGGTATTGATTTATTGTCCCATTGGTTAGAAATGCTATGGGGGTTATATTGATGGAATGCTTCACCTGACAGTGGATATGTACCCATATGGGTGAGCAGATGATGTACCACTATTCTTCCATGATATTCTCTACCTACTTCTACTATGTGAGGTATCTCTTCGGGGGATCTTCCCCTTATTTCGAGATTCACTAAGAAAGAAAACAAATTTACTAGTCTAGGAGATGATCTTGTTTCATTGCTTAGTAGAGCTCAAATAAATGGTGATAGGTGGGGCTAAATTTGGTATCCTTTATAGCTTATTTCCTAAAGTGATAATAATAGTGCGAGACCTAGACTCATACACAACATGAAGCCTCCCAAAGTATGGTTTGAATACTATTTCATCACAAATATCGAGATGAGAATTACAATGTTACGGAATATTAACATTATATTTTTATCCATATCTCTTGATAACCTCAATCTATTTGGTGTAGCATTGGAAAATCATTACAAAGTCACATAAACATTAGTTTTTGATTCATATCTCTTGATAACTTTAATCAAATTGGTGTAGGATTGGAAAAAAATTACACAGTGAGATATGGATGACTTATTTATTTGTTAAATTGACAAAATAAATCCATATTATTGGATTTTTAATATAGGAAATATAATTATATTAACATATAATATCAATATTAGTGATGAGGATTAAATCTCATAGAATTTTTTCTCATTGCTGCTTTGAATAGATTCTTTGCATGGAAGATAATGTATTTTCCTTCAAATTATACACACAAATCCTTCATGACCCCCCAAGTTATATATATATACATATATATATATATATATATATATATATATATATATATATATATATATATATATATATATATATATATATTACAAAATTTCACATCTATATTAAATATTTTTTTTTTATGAATTAATAAAACTAATTTAAATATTTTTTGTTTGTCTAACAAATATTATATTGTTTTTCACATTTAATTTTGATGATTTTTATACCCTCATTTTCATATTATTTTTATTTATTGTTAAGTTATATATATATATATTTTTTTTTTTTTTTTCTTAAGATTAAAAAAACTTGAGAATAATGAAGTGTTATAAGAAATCTATGGACATTTCAAATCGCAACAAGGATCCATCTTCAAGACTATTTTTGAATGAATCAACTAAAGTAGAATTTTAAGTAGTGTTAATTTTTTTTTAGTTTTTTTTATTGACTATCATGTTTATTTTAGTAAAATAAAATTGAATAATATCCTAAAAAAGTAGATATGAAATCTTGTAGTACATTGTATTTGTAGCTAATGATGTGAATACCTAGATTTCAACGTACTATTTAGTTATACGATATTTTTGGGCTTATATTTTTTTTATCTTGGAATACAGATTTCATAATTTAAATTTAACCATCCTATAACCATCTTAACCCTTTATCTATCAAGTTCTAAGAGGGATCAAATCTCTCAAGGTGCAAACATCTTTTTCGATTTCAAATCTTGAGGAAAGGTTTTCTTCTCGAGAGATTTGATCGCTCACGACACTTGATTGATCTAGGGTTAGGATGGATCTAGGCTGACTTCTCTCTCTCATTCTCTACTCTCCCTATCACTCTCCTCTCTCCGAAAATATCTCTCCATATCTCCCTTATCACTCCCCCTCTCTCTATACTTTTATCCCTCCATGTATTTCTTCTTCCCTCCCTTTCTCTCCCCTTCCAACTCCATATTTATCTCTCTATTGACTCATCTCTCTCTTTTGTATTATCTATTTCATTTTTTCCCACATCCCTCTATCTCTCACCCCCATCACTCTCTCTCTCTCTTCCCTCTAACTCCATCACTACCTCCCCCCCCCCTCTCTCTTCCCCTTCTCTCTTTGTATCTCTCCTTTCCTCTTCTCTTTCTTCCCTCCTATATCCCTCACTCTCTCCCCATCCGTCCCTTGTAACCACCTCTCTTTCTCCACGTCTATCTCTCTCTATATGTTTTCTTTCCTCCCTGTCTCTCCTCTCTCTCCCGCCTCATTTTCACTCTCCCCCTCCCCCCCTCTCTCTTAAATTTGATTCCACCATATTGTGTTTAAGAAACTATCTAAATTACAAAAAAAAAAAAAAAAAAAAAAATCAAAAAACCATTTGGTTGTAAAATATTAAGCA
This sequence comes from Pinus albicaulis, assembly GCA_034641835.2. Taxonomy (NCBI): domain Eukaryota; kingdom Viridiplantae; phylum Streptophyta; class Pinopsida; order Pinales; family Pinaceae; genus Pinus; species Pinus albicaulis. Next base: position 2,993 of record JAXQQM020069572.1, on the reverse strand, counting down.
TATGTTTTGGGCAACCATGTCAAAGAAACTACAATAATGAAAAACTTAAAAAAACCATGCACTATCTTTCCTATATTATTGTTAGTCAATTTGTTTGTTCTCATCACTTGGATGCTTAGTTAAAATGAATTTATGTTGCTTCTTAGTAATATTATTTATATAAAATTATTCTCATTTTTAGTTTTATTGAAACTTTGATTTAATTTCTATGGGAATATACAATAGAGAGTTTATATATATCTCAAAAGTAATGATAACATTTTTCCTTTTAGAATTATTTAAGAAAATTTTATTAAACTAAATTAAACTAAATTATTTTAAAATATCTTGATTGTGAAATAAGTTATGGTTATTGGCCATGTGGTATTGATAAACCATGGTATTGACCCATGATATCTATTTACATGCTGATAATATCGACCATAAATTGGGCCTCAATTTCCATGATTTAGAATCATGTCATATCGTTCCTCAATTTCCATGATTTAGAATCATGTCATATCGTTAAAAAATATTTCGATTGTGAGAGAAGCGACATTGTATTGACCCATGGCATGCTAACAAAACTTATTCACAAGTTAATAATAAATTTTAAATACAAGAAATTGATTTTAACTTCAAATTTTTATTATTAATTGAGCCAACATTTAAATGTTTAGAGGTTTTATATTACTTTTAACATTTTATTTATTACTTTTAACTTTAATTATTAATTTTTTTTAATAATTTAGTGGACATGTAAATGTTAAACATTTATGCTTGACATTTGTACCCATTATAAGGGCGTAGAGCACCTCTCAAGCAATCATTGATAAATAATAAGTGGAAAATATTTAATAGTAATCAAGACAAGGGTTTAAGATTTAATGTATTTTTTCTTTTAAATTTAATTAAAAAATGATGGTCATATAATTAAATTAATATAAAATATATATATATAATATCTTTTACCATATAATCTGTTATGGTTTTGGGGTAAGTGGTAATCATAACCCTTGGTATTGTAACAAAGTGGAAGCTTATTTATAGGTTAAGATTCTCCATGATAAAGTGGAAGTAACTTAAAGTAACTTCAACATTAAGAATGTTGTTAGGGTTGAGAATTTCCATCACCCTAAATTTAGGAACGTTGTTGAGATTGAGAAAAGGATTATGCTTGATATAGTTATTTATATAGTTATATAAATACTTATTTATTGTTACAGTCATTTAGTAGGTTTGATGGTTTTTAGGTTTCTTCATTTATTTTGTTAATTTACAATTATAAATTTTAAATAATATGTCTTATGTCAAACAAGTTTTAGTCTATATTTGGTTTTTTTTTTTTTTTTATACATCTTTTGTTTTTTAGTCTTTATTTATTATTTTTTGTATTTTATTATTTTTATGATGATGTTTGATTTTTTTTTTTCTTGGTTTTTTTTATTTTTATGATTGATGTTGTTTTTGATTTTCAATGTCTAATTTTATGAATTTTATTTTAGAAAATGTGTAATATTTATTTTAATATTTCTCTAACATCTATTTTTCCATTTATTATAGGTATTCAATGTCTATTCTTGTCACGTCTCCCAAACCCAATTTTTTTTTTTTTTTCATAGGATTATGTTATTATTTAATAACATCTGTTATACCTCATCCTCATGTTTACTCTTCCTAAAATTCTTAACTCCTCTTCTATAATTATTTCATTTTACTCTGAATGAGATTCAACAGGTCTCTCTTAAGGTCTATATTCCTAATAGGTCTATATTCATAACCCCTACGATGAGTGCTACCCATATAACATAACTTAACATTCTCCGCTTTCTGCGTCGATAACAATTAAAATTTTTATACTGCATCAGCCACAATGCAGACTGTTATCTGGGGTTTAGATTCTTTTCAGTACCTACAGATAGCCCTGGAATACAAGAATTTCCATGAGGATTTTTGGGCTTAACCTTCCCACTTCTCAGTTCATATAGTAGACTTATATACCTACCTATTTTACCTTGCATGTCTCAGGTTTTCTGTGCAGGAGGATCACTAGGCCCTTAATCAAACTTCCCAGTTTGCCGGCCTGCGAATATGTTCAATATGTTAAAGTTTCAGCATCGAAGTATAGATGTAGGCCTCTTCGCATACATCTATCTCTACGTAGTTCACCACCATTGCTCCACTACTTCCCCAGTAGTTCTATGGATAGTAACCAGATGCTCTGTTCATGGTATTTTACACATGCTTACAATCTTCCTTCACACAGACTGTTATTACACAATAGATTTTGCAATAGGCTTTTTCCCCCTTATTTTACTGTTATAGACATTCAACATGTGTGATATTTTTTTTGTACAGATTCAACTGTTCCAGGGGGAACTAGGAAACAGCTCCTCTTTCTTCACTCAAATGGAGGGAGAGAATATTGAACTGGATAGTTTAGAATCCCTATTATTAATCCTCGTACTTAGTTAGGATTCACTTCTGCTTTCATATGTTTACACTTACAGTTAATAGAATAATTTACATAGTATTTTTACAATTCCTTCCATTTCCTCCCAACTGACATCCTGAACCCCATACTACTATCATAGGGTTGTGGTGTCCTATCTTCTGTGATTTGTTACAGGGAATTCTGTGTCACAAATATTGTTATGATATGTTTAGTTAGTTAGTACTTGCTGTTCATGGTTACTGGTTTGTTAACATTTTCTGTCTATACACACAGTAAGTTAATGTTCCTTGGAAAGGCAGCAAGCTACACCTGTACATAATCATGGGATCAGCTGTTCAAAAGATCTACCATCTCTAACTCCATTTTACAAGATACTCATCCCTATATTCCAACCATTTGTCTCTACTATCAATAGCTTTGGTTTACAATTACATGAGTTACTGAACCAATAATCAATCCACAATCTTCATAATGAACCATAACATAATAACTCATATATTGCATCAGAAACTATAACATCAAAATTCATAAATTGCATAGGAATTTATAACATCACAAC